>JAWQFY010000797.1:0-20396 GCA_037055185.1 Capillidium rhysosporum
TTCTAATATTTAAATATATATATTATTTAAATTTTTATTAAAAAAAAATAAAATTAAAACTTCAAAAAAGCTTTTTATATTAAAATACTATTTTTAAATTTATATTTTATAGCTAAAAGTTATAAATTATAAGCTTTAATTAATTTATAAATTTATTTAACTTATAGCTAAATAGCTTTTATTGCTATTTATAAGCTTTTTAAATTAGCTTTACTAATATTATTTATAATATTTACCTTATAAAGTTAAATAAACTTAATATAATTTTATAAATAGTTAGTTTTTTTTCTATATAAAATAAAAAATTTAATTTTTATCTAAAAAATATTTAAGTATTTTTAATTAAATTAAAGTTTAAAATATATATATAATTTATTTTATAAAAGCTAAATAAAAAACTTAAGCTAATATTTTATATATTATAAATAAAACTAAATATTTTTTTAGTATTTATAATAAAATAAAGAATAGTAATTATATATAAAGTATATAACTATATATTAAAGTAGCTTAATAATTTTTTAAACAAATTTTTAACTAAATTTAAAGTAAAATAATTTAAGTAAATTTATATTTAAGTAGTATTACTACTAAAATATTAATATTGAAACTATTTTATATATACTAAATATAAATACCTATATATTAAAGATTTTCTTTTTAATAATTTAAGTATTTTTTATATTTTAACTTTATAGTTTTTAAAATTAACTTTAAAATTGCTAAATTAAAATAAGTTATATTTTATTATATAATTAAATTTATAAATTTAATTAAGCTAATATATATATATATATTAATTTAATAGCAATACTTTTAAAATATTATAGTTGTTAAATTTATATTTTTTATATAGAATTACTATATAACTTTAAATAATACTATTTAAATATAGTTTATAAGAAATATTTCTTTTAATTTTAATATAAAAAGTAATTAAATAGCTATAAAAATATATAAATTTATTTAAAAATAATATATAACTACATTATAATATTTACTTTATTATAAATTTAAAATATTTTAAACTATATTATAATTATAAAAAACTTTTTTTTAATTAAATAAATATAAATATAAATATTTATTTCTACTATTAACTAGTTTTATATATATATTAAATAAATAAGGTTTTTAGTAAGACTTTTTTTTAAAGTATACTTTTAATTTAAAGATTTAGCTTTTAAATTATTTTATTAAAATAAATTTACTATATATAGTAGTATAAGGTAAACTAGTATTTTAGCATTTTTAAAATTTAAGATAATATTTTAAAATAAAACTTTTAAGTATAATTTTACTATTTATTTAAACTAATTATAAATATATTTATATAGTAGTTATTTTAAAAAATATATATTTAATATATAAGTTTTATTTTAACTTATCTTTTAAGTATAATTAAAAATAATAAATTAAGCTTTTTAATATCTAATATAAAACTTTAAATATATTTTAGCTAAATTGCTAACTATATAACTATATTATATAATAGTACAGTTTTTAATATATACTTAATTATAATAATTTTTATAATTATTAGCTTTATTTTTTACTATTATATTAATTAATTAATTATAAATAAGCTGTTTTTTTCTATTTTTTAAATATTTTTATAATTATAAATTTATTTTTTAAATATTTTTATAATTATAAATTTATTTTTTAATATATATATATTAATAATATATTAATATTTTTTTATTTTATTAAATTTAAGTGTTTATTTATAATAATATTATAGTTATATAATTTGAAAAGTTATAAATAGTAGCTAAAAAATATATAAATTTTAATTAATTACTTTTAAAAGTAGTTTATTATTTATTTACTTTATTATTTAATGCTTTTATATATATTTAAATTATAATCTTTAGTTTTGGCTTATTTAAATTAATACTAAATTTTATAAAAACTAGTAAATATTTTTTAATAAATTAAATTTATTATACTAATTTTTATAAATTATTAAGTAATTAAATTTAATAATAAACTATTTAAAAAAATATTATATATAAAAATATTAAAAACTTAATTTATTATATAATATTTAGTTATTTAATAATAAATATATAGTATATTATATAAAAAATAGCTTATAATATAGTTAAATAATATAAATTTAAATAATTACATATAGTAATTTTAGTAATATAATAAATTTAATAAAATAAAATTAAAATATTTAATAAACTTAGTTTTAAATATACTATATTATTTTAGCTAGTATATTAAACTTAAATATATATTATTTTAACTTTATATTATTATTAATTTTTAATAATATTATAAGTTTAATCTAAAATAATATTTTTTATATAAAAGTTATTTTATTAAAAAGTTTATTAAAATAGCTTTACTATTAAAGTAAGCTACTATTTAATATACTTTAATATTATAATTATCTATTATTAATATAAGCTTATATTTAAAATATTTATAAATATAACTATTTTATTAATTTTATATTCTTTTACTAAATAATTTACTAGTAATTTAATATATTTTTAAGATAATATTTACTATAAATTTATTTATTAAATAACTTTTAAATTAAATTATCTATTTTATTTCTTAAGTTTTACTTAATATTTTGATAAGTAAACTATTATTATACTATTTAAAAGCTTTTTTTACTTTAAATAAACTTTTTTATATTTTATTTTATTTTACTTTTTTAATATACTAATAAAATATTAAATTAAAAAAGTTTTAATTGTAAAAAATAAAGTTATATAATAATTTTAAAATTTCAAATTTTTTAATTTAAATAAAATTAAGTTTACTAAAATAGGTAATAGTATATATTTAATATAAATATTATATTAATAGCTTATTATATTTAAAACTTTTATAATTTAATTAATATAAGTTTTATAAAAAATAAAAATTTATAATATTATAAATATATTAAAAAATTAAAAATAACTAAAATATTAAAATAAATTTAATAACTTTATAATTAAAAGCAAATTATAAAACTATACTATTTATTTAAATTAGGCTTTATTTTAAAGTAAATTTTAAAAGCTATATACTTTAAGCTATAATATTATTATAGTAAAAATATATATTGTTAATATTTGTTAATATATAAGATTATATATATAATCTAGTTTTTAAAGATAATTATATTAAAAATCTTAAAAATAAGCTATAAAAATTAAAAAAATTTAAAAAGAAAATATTATATTTACTATTATAATATATAAATGTATATATAAGTAATTTAGTTTTTTATTTTTAAAAACTTAGAAATTAACTTTTATATTTATTATAATTAAAAGCTATTAAAAAAATTAAATAATATAAATTTATAAAATTTTAATTCATATAAAACTTTTTATTATTAATAAATATAAAATAAATATTTTTAAAATTTTTAAAATTTTATTTTATTATTACTTTAAATTTTAATAAATAAGGTAAAACTTAAATAAATATTTAAGCTACTATTTTAAATACTTAAAACTAAATGAATATTTTAAATGACTTAAATTTAATAATAATTAAAAAGTTAATAATTAATAAAAATTACTATATTAATTTTATAAAAAAAAAGAAAATATAAGTATAAGTCTATTATTTATATATATATAATAATACAAATATATATATTTTTTGTATAAAAATAAAGCTAAAAAATATTAGTTTTATTTATATATATATTATTAAATTAACTTAAATTTATTATAATACTTAATTATTATTTGAAAATTATAATATTAATTTATAAATAACTTTTATTTTATTTTATAAAGTATAAATAAAACATAAATTTATATTTATGCAATATAAAATTATTATTATATTTTAAGCAATATATATATATATATAAAAGTATTTAAATTTTTTTATAAATAATATTTTAGTATATAAAAATATTTATAAATTTTAATATAAAAGATAATATTTATATAATATAAATAAAACTTATAATTAAAGTATTAAATTATTTAAAATATTAAAAGTAATAGAATTTAAATAATTATATTTATTATAATAAAATTTTATTTAAACTAGTTGAGCTATATAATAAATATTAATTTATATATTTAATTATTAAATATAAAATTTAACTTATAAAAAAAAGTAATTGTTTGTTAATTTTAAAATAAAAAAATTACTTATAAACTAAGTATAATTTATAAAATTTCACTTAGTTTTTTAAAAATTATTTGTATAAATATTAATTAATATTATAGTATTTTAAAACTAAATATACTATCTATATACTTAACTTTAAAAAAACTAAACAATATATAAAAAGTAAATATTAATTTTATATCAAAAAAGGAATTAATTTATACTAACATTATTTTATTATATAAATTTACAATTTTTTTAGCATTAATCACTATTATGCTTTTTATTATTTTAGTATATATTAGTTTAATAGGATAATTATTATTTTCAGATATAGCTTTATTTTTAACTAGATAAAGACTTTATAGAATATTATTGTAATTATACTTATAGTACCATTATGCACTTCTTCTACTTTAATAAACTAATCTATAAGGATACTTTATATACTTACTTAAAAGTACTATATGTGCTCTTATCTTTAGATTTATAGTTCCAATAAACTTTCTAGAATTTAAAGGTTAAATGTACTCCAAATGCAACAATATTAGTGGATTTGTATCCAAATAAATTATTAATTTAAATAAATATATATGTAAATTTCAAAACAAATATTTATCTTTCTATCCAATCCTTTCAAATTAGTATTTTGAAATTTAAACAATAGAAAACTTCAAAATAGCAAAAGTAAATCATTGATTTATTATCTTAACTTAAGCTTATATGAATACCTCTATACTCATTCTCAAACTCTCATAAAGCCCTTATTATTTTTTGTTTTTCTTATTAAGCAGCTGGGTAGATGCAAGTTTACAGTTTCCAAGGATAGCTGCTATAAGCTCCTGATCTGGTATGATTTTGAGTGCATCCTTTTCAAGATCAGAGTTAGTAGTAACTTGGAATAGCTGGCGAGCCTGCTTAGCAGCTTTGCCTTTCTTGAGATGACCGGGCTGCAACTTGACCTTGAACTTAAAGTTCTGAATTGCCGAGTAGGGTGCAGCCATTGGTACCATATAAGTGAACAGCTCGTTTTCGCGTAAATCGCCCACCAAACAGTCAGTGAGATCGGTATTGTAAAGATCTAAGTCATCCTCGTCATCGTCATCATTATCTTCTATTTTAGATTCCACTGGTTTAGGCTGGTGTTGCTTGGGTGGTAAGCGTTTGAACTGCGCTTTAGCTTCGGCTTCCTCTCTACGCTGCTGCTCTAGCTTTCCCTTCTTACCCTTGGGCTGTTTACCCTTGTCAGATCCCAGCAAACTCATAGCCAGTTTACGGTCCTCTTCGTCTTGGTCCATATACTTGCTCTGGATCTTCTTCAGCTTACTCTTCTGACCACGTTTCAACTGAGTTGGGTTTACACCTCCTTCTTTAGATTTAGGTGCAGGAGGAGCGGCAGTAGTGGAATTTGATTCAGCTTCAACTAAATTTGGAGTCTTTATCTCAGCTTCTTCAGCTGTTGTCTCCAGTTTAGTAGTTTTACCGTTGGCTTTGTTCTAAATTAAAAGTTAGTGAGAAATTAAAGCAACTCTTTTACTTTAGCTGTGATGCGTTCGGTGGTAGGTTGTACAGATTGGATAAGTTTATCAACTATAGAAAGCTCACCTTCCTCCTGAGGTTGCTCATCAGGTTTAAAATCGGGTTGCTGCAACAAGTCGGAAGAAAGTAATCCGTACTTATCGACCCCTTGTTCCAGAAGAGAGGCAGTGTCGGTAGTAATCTCAGAAGCGGTATCGTCAACTTCGACGGGTTGGTCGGCGTTCTCAGTTTCTGCGAACTTTAATTTACGTTCGTTAGCTCGAACACTGGCGAACTCGGGTTCCAATAGGTAGAGGAGTGAGAAGCCGTAGAGTAGTGCAGCTGGTGCAAGGAAATTCTTCTTACCACGTATGGCGAAGGAACCAGCGGCGAGATACTCCCCGGTCGGTGCAGCTTTCGAGACCTGGTGGTGGAACACCCACCAGGCTGAAGTTAAAATCTTGGATTCCCACGCCTTGGAATGACATACCGACATAGTACCGGCCTGATTCAATGTAGACGGGGGTACTGGTTTACCACTAGGATTCTTGATTACAACGGTAGCAGCGCCATGCATGTCAGCGTGAACGTAGAGGTCTCCCTTGTTGAGATATTTCTTGACCAGGATCTCGTTCTGTTGTAGGTCCCTACCAGCAACTACCAGATACCGTTCCGACGAGATGAACCAGTTGAACTTCTCGAACCACATCGGTTTACGCATCTTAGACACGCTGGCCACTGGTTTATTGAGTTTAAGAGAGGCTAAGTCGTGTAGTACTTTCTTCTCCGCGTTTTTTAAGGCATCGTTAGCTACCGCCAACGTCTTATTCTTTTTGATTGCCGAAGCTTTCTTTAATCCGTAGTAGGAAGTGGAGTTTGCGTAGGCGGTTAGATTTAGATCTAGTTGTACGTTGACGTAAGTAGGTTCTACTGAGGACTGTGATGAGGCTTCCGAATCGGTTTCATCAAAATCGTCTTCGTCCTCATCCTCCTCACCTAATGTTCCGTCGTCTGACAGATCTACCAGTTTCACGGTGATTCGGTTGGTTTCCAGCTGTAAACTGATAATGTATTGGGCCAGCGGGTTCCCTTTTCGTTTCTCTTCCGTTACCATATCGCCAATCTCCTTCCAGTCCATACCGGAAGCTACCAAATTGCGCATGACTAAAATGATCTGATCGACTAGTTCTAAATGAAATTCGATAACTGATGCCAGATGCCTATGCTTTTGCTCAGCTTCTGCTAACTGGGTGACACGGCCCATCTGTTCTGCCTTAATCGCTTCAATTTTGTTCTTAGCTGCTTCTTCCTAAATCAGTAATTAAAATAAAACTTAAATATTTATATTCTTACCTGTGCCATGATCTTCTGTTCAGCTCGTTGACCTTCAATATTAGAAAAGAAATTATCCAATGCCATGTCGAAGGAATCGAATTTTATATATTTCGAATTAGAGTATTGTTTAAATAGTAAAGGATGGAATTCTTTGTAAAGTTCAGCTCCATCACCACTTTTACCAGATTTCTCATCTAAAAGTATATAACCAGGAGATGGATTTTTATCCAAGTTCAATATGGTAGAATCAGCTAACTCAAGTGCCCGGATTAATTTATCATTAGTCTCTTCATCCCATTTGTAACTACGTATATCTAAATCTGGATCCAAACCAACTTCTAATAAAGCATGTTCAGCCAAAGCTAGCCCATAAAACCCTACATCATTGAGTGCTTTCTTCAACCCATCACCTTTTTTATTTTTACCTCCTTTCGGTTGCTCCTTTGCCAAATTAACTTCGATCCATTTCATAACCTTATCTAAAGTTGCAGGTTCAAAATCTCTTGAAACAGCTTTCAAATCGTATTTATCTTTAACAGCTAAACTAAATCCATTTTCTTCTTTAGGCTCAATAAGCTCCTTCTTGTCTTTCCCTTTAGTTTTAGGCTGAATTTTATTTTGTATTTGAGCTTGTGGGTTAACGACACGTAATAAACTAAGCACTGTAAACTCATGATCAGTCAATATTACATTTCCCTAAATAATTATTTTAAAAACATTCTTTAAAATTAAAAATTACTGATGCATAGAATTCACAGATCAAATGGTAGGTACCAGGTTCATTTCTACCTGCTGCGGCTGCAAATTCGAAATGTACTATCCTATCTACACCAGCTTGGTTCACAGCTGTCAACCTACGGCTTTTTAAATGTTTACGGATCTTTATAAAATTTTTAATACAAAACCAAAATTAAGTAAATTACTTTGGTACAAAAAGAACCAGGCGCTACAGCTTTCTCTCTGGAGAATTGTGTTAAATGTAGCCTAATACCTGACTCTAGAATTAAAAATTCTTTTCTATCAGGCTATTTAAATAAATAAAAATTAATATGTACATTCTAATGTATAAAATAGTACCATAGCGAACTTCAGTAAAAAGGTTTTGGAATTGATATCGTAGATACCTTGTAATCTTAACCCTACTAACCTTAATAGACATAAATTATAGTTTTTAAATCCTATACTTACTTAGCTTTAAGATCATGTACTGATGCTCGAATATCTAATGAGGAAAATCTCTGCTTCATTTCTTTTTCTATCTTCGTATACTCAAGAAAGTTAAATTGTTTCTTTTAAATGGAAGTTTGTTAAAGTTTCGATGACATAATATAATATTTTTTCCCAAGCAGGTAGAGTTGCGCAAAATAATGTATTTATAATTACACACTGCGGAAACTAGTTTCAAAAGTATAATACTCCGTCGGTTCCAAAATAAATATAACTTTCTTTAACTGAGATTATACCTGATTCTGGAATAAAAAATCCTGTTTGTCATGTAGAATTACTATAAAATCTACTTTCTAGTTATCTTTGTTTAGGCAAAATAGATGCCATTATTATAAAGATAATACTATAAAGGTAGCTCAAATGAAGAGCTGTCATTTTGTTATGCATAATAGAGTCATAACTGAATGGTCTATCTAATTGACATTTTATTTTGCAGAAAGTTAAACAAAGTTCGAACTGTCAAAAAGTTTTTCAGCCTATAATAAACACTTCAAATCACAGTCTATCTTTTCTTAAAAAGAATTTGATATTTAAGTGTGTTTTAAGCAATAGTAAAATATATTTAAAAATGAGCGATGAAAATATATAATATAGTTAAATAAAGTTTTAATATTACTTTCTTGTAGAATATAAAAATTTAGAGCTATTTTTTGAATATTTTTATATTGTTATTACTTTTAATACAGGTAGTAATTATATTAACAATATATATATAATATATATTATTAGTAGGTAATAAAGCTATTTTTAATAAGTAAGTTTAAATTTTAAAGCTTATATATATAACTGTATATATAGCAACTTACAATAACTAGTTTATATTCTTTTCTAATTAATATAATTAGCCATACTTTAATATGTAAAAAAAATTAACTAAAATATATATGTTATAAAGTAAAGAAAATCTAATACTTATTTATAATAATTACAGTTATTAAGAAAATTAAACAGATTAGCAGTATTGCTTATAACTATTAAGTAAAATGTGGTTAATTAGTAGTAATAATTATATTTATTAAAAATTTAAAATAGTTAAAAAAAGTTTTTAAAAAAGCTCTATAACTTTTTAAATAAATATTTTCTTATTTTTTAAAGTTATCATATTTTAGCTATTTAATTATTTATTTTATTTTATAACTTTTAATAAATATTTATAAAAAATTAATAAAATTTTTCATTTATTTAAGTCATAATAATTTATAATAATTTAAATTATTAAATTAAAATAAAAATCAAACATTAAAAAATTAGCTTATTAATATATATTAAATAACTATATTATAATATATTATAGTTATATAGTTAGCTTTATTGCTAAAGTATATTTAAAGCCTTATTTTAAATATTAAAATATATAACTTTTATTTATTATATAAGCATTTAAAAAAATTATAAGTTTAAATATATATATATATAATATATTAATTATATAAGTATATATATCTTTAATTTAAATAAATAATAAAAATATAATATTTTTAAAAAGCTAAAATATTAGTTTAACTTATTTAAATATATTAGGTAAGCTTTTTTAAAAAACTTTACTAATTTTTAAATTTACTTTTTTTTATTATATTTAGAAAAGTATATAATATTATAAAATATAAAATAAAACTTTAATTTTTTTAGCTTTGCTAAAAAATATTAATTATAAATAATATTAAGTAAATTTTAAATTTAAAATATAAAAGCTTTATATATATATAGCTATTATAATATTTTTATATTTTAGCTATAGCTTTTTTTAAAAGTTTATTTAAAAAATTAATAAACTATTTTATTTTTTATTATTATATAGTATAAAGTTTTTACTATTTACTTTTTTAATATAATAAAAAAATAATAAACTTTATATATTAAATATATAATATTAACATTTTATTATTATTTATTTTTTACTATATAAAGCTATATTTAGACTTAAATTTAATTAAAAATCCTAGATATTTTTTTAAAAAAGTTTAAAAAAGTTTAAAAAATAGTTTACAAAAATTATACTTTAATTATTTTATATAGTAAAATATAAAAGTACTATTAATTTATAAATTCATATTAAATATAACTATTTTTTACTAAATAAATTTTGATTTAGTTTAATTAAACTTTTTATTTAATATAAGAAAAAAAATATATAATACTAATTTTTTTATTTTTAAATATATAACTGTTAATATTAAAAACTTTTTTATAAAGTTTTTAAAAATATAAATAAAACTAAATAAATAAATTTTATTTATTTAATTATTACTAAATTATATTAAGTATTTATATTATAATTAACTTTTTAAATTAGTATTAGCTACTTTAAAAAATAGATATTTTTTTATTTATATATGTAATTTATTTTATTATTATTTTAAATTAGTATTTTACTTTTCAAAATATTAATTAAATTAAAAATATTTATAAAGTTTTATATATAATATATATTCTACCTATTAAATATATTTATAATTATTAAAATAATTATATATAAATATTATAAGTTTAAAAAAGTATTATAAATAAATATACTACTATAATATAATTTAAGACATACTATATTTTAAGCTAAAACTATATTATACTAGCTAGTATTTTAAGTTTAAGTATTTTTTTCTTTAATTTTATATTAATATTAATACTTTAAACTAAACTAATATCTTTTTTATTAAAAGTTATTTTATTAAAAAGTTAATTAATATAGCTTTAATATTAAAATAAGCCCTTATTTAAAATGTTTTAATAATATAATTATCTTATTATTAATATAAATTTTTATCAAAATATTTTATAAATATAATAGTATTATTATTATAATAATAAAATATTCTTAACTAATAATTTGCTAGTAAATTAATATACTTTTAAGAAAATATTTATTATAAAATTTATTTACTAAATAATTTTTAAAGTAGATTATCTATTTTATTTTTTAAATATTACTTAATACTTTTATAAGTAAATTTTTAAATATATTACTAAATTATATATTTTTTACTTTAAATAAACTTTAATATATTTTATTTTAAATTATTTTTAATTAATTATTTAGGATTTTAAATTATTTTTAATTAATTATTTAGGATTTTAAATTATATTTAAGCTAAAGTATTTTTTAATAATAACTGAATTAATTATTTAACATTTATAAGCTTATTTTTAATTTAAGCTTATAATTAAATAAGTTGCTTATTTTCAAAATTAGCTACTTAATAAAAATATAACAATTATAATATTAAAATTTATTAATAAAGATTTATAGTATATTATAATAAGTTTATTAATAATATTGAGTATATAATATATAATATAATATATTTAAAAGTAAAATTAAGTATATAAATATTATAATTTATATATAACTTTCAAAAAATTATATTTAAAATCTATTTAGTTTAAATATATAAATAACTAAAAATATATATTATATATAATTAAAATTTTAAATATAAATATAGTATATTAAATTTACTTAAAAATAAATATATATTTAAAGTTTTCAAGTTTTAAAAACTAAAATTTTTTAATAAAAAAATAAAAACTTTATTAATTTAGTTTAATTAAAAAAATATAAACTTTAAAATATTTTATTTATATCTAACTTATTAATTAATATAATTTTTTTAAAATTATAAAAAATAAAAAATAAACTTTTAAAATTTATTAAAATATAAAAATTACTAATATAAAAAAAGTTTAGTATTTAGAAAAAAATTATTAAAAATTTTAATAAAATAGTTAAAGTATATATATTAACTTTAAAAAATAAAAATTTATATAGCTTATTATAATATTAATAAATATATTAAAAATATATATTACTAATTTAAAAAATATATATTTATTTTTGTATTAGATTTAATTGAAAAGCTTTTATAAAAAATATTAAAAAGTATATAATATTTATAAATAAAATATTTATTTATATTAATAATATTATAAAAACAACTATTTAGTTAGTTAATATTATTTTTAATAGTTACTATATTATAAATAAATATAAAATATAGCATTTATATAATTTTAAAGTATTGAACTATAATATAGAAACTAATTTTATTTTAAATAATAATATTATAACTTTAAACTAGCTTATTAATTTACTTAATCTTAACTTTATAAAAAATATCTAGTTAAAATTGAAGTATTTTATATATTTTAATATTATACTAGTTAATACTTTAAGTAATTTATAAACTAAAAGTAAAATAACTGCTTAAAAATTAAATAATAAATTGAAAATTATATTAATTATAAAAAAAGTTTATTAATATAAAAAAATTAATAAATATAAAATTTACTACTAAATTTTATATTTATTTTAATATAGCATATTTTTATTAATGTAATATATTTAGTTTTTATATATTACTTAGTTTAATTTTATAGTATAATTTTAAATAAATAAATTTTTTTATTTTTAAGTAGTTCTGTTATATTATATTATATTAATAATTTAAAAAAAGCTTACTATAATTTAAAATTAAAAATATTTAAACTTACATCTTTTAATTAATGCTAATTCCTTTTTTTATCTAAATAAACTTTATATATTTTACTTTTCTATTAAAATTTTAAGTTTTTATTAAACAAAATAAGTATATTTTTATTAACTTAAATTATATACTTATCTTTATCTTTATCTTTTTAATTTTTTTACAATACTTAAAGATAAAAGAAATATATTTTTTAAAATAGCTAATTAGAGATATACTATATAAATTAATGTATTAAGCATATATATTACTTTTTAAAGAGTTTATTGTAAAACAGTTTTTGAATTTCAAATATAAATTTACAATACACATAAATAGAAAGATATGTTTAAAAATTCAGAAATATAATCATAATACTTAAAAAGATATAATTTATTCATAATATATTACCAATATTAAACCTTAAAAATAATTTATTTTAAAGATAACCCAGAAATGTACTATAAATCTCTATTTGTCTACTAAATAACTATTAAAATAATAAATAGAATATCCAAAATTTTACATTTTAATTTTGCAATTTAAGTCACTTTTAAAACTCCTGTAAAATTTCATAGTGTTTTTAACAAATATTATTTAAGTTGATCAAGTATAAGTTAATATACTAATTCAAAACACTAGTAAATTAAAAAAAGTCCAAAAAAAGTAAAATCTAAAAAATACATATAAAGATTTATCAAACTATAAAAATAAAAACACGTGCTATACAAACTGTACAAAGAATGAGACAATACCCTAGTCGCAAATGAAGATTCGGTACGGTATAAAAAGAGGGCCAAGAGTTGATCATGAATTAAGGCAAGAGGGAGTTTCTAAAACTTTCGGTGCCGTTATTTTCGGCAAATCTAGTTAAGCCTAAAGCTTTAGCCAGTAGACCGTAAAGTTCTACATTGTTGAAAGGCTGAATTTCTTTTTTAGGGAAATGAGGACCTTTAGCTAAGAATAAAGCTTGCATCTGCGGGTCTAAATTATCGTAACCATGCAAACCTCTAATGTCTTTGTACTGTTCGATGGTTGGGAAATATTGGCGTGTTTGGAATGCCCATCCCTACAAAAATAAATAAAGTTAATACTGTTAAAAAGTTGAAAAATATAAGGAACTTACCGATTTTTGGATACACATGATTGGTGGAATACGGTCGGACTGGCTGTAATGGAATCTCTGGGGTATTTCGGAACGTAAGTAGACGTCCCACAGCCCATTTGATTGCTTAGCTGCCTTCTTTAACTGATTGTAGATGGGTTTGATATCTTTATCGCTTTTAGGGATAAGTCCAGCGAATGGGAAGATATGATGGGCTTGGATCTTATACATGTCGATGATATCGTCTAGATAGATGACGTTCTTAACATCAGCTTCCGCCATACCGTGATCACTTACAATAACGAGATCAATCTCGTCGTCCAGATTTCTTTGTCTAATACCGTCTACTAGATTACCTATGGCGGTATCTAGATTGGCGATAGCTTTGATAGTTAATGGGTGGTTAGGGCCATGATCGTGGCCGGCCGTATCCACATCATAGAAATAAGCAGCTATTAAATTAGGACGCTTTTCTCTAGGTAAATCTAACCAGCTTAATAGTTGATTTATCTTCTGGTCGAGGCTAAAAGCTTTCGTGAAAGGTTGTAGGTAGTTAGGCCGGATACCTGCATGAAGAGCTTCCGACCCTGGCCACATGTGCACCGCTGTAGTTAAGTTCCCAAGTTGAGCGGTAGTCCAAATCTTTTTTTTTGAAAATGACAGGAATAGAAATTTTTAGAAATCAAAATAACTTAACAATATTTACAGGCTCACCTCTCCACCATAATGGCTCATCATTTATTTTAGGGTCGGTATAAGTGAACGTTTTGTTTAAAGTTTTGTCAAAGAAGGTATTGCCTATGATACCGTGGGATTCAGGGTAAAGTCCGGTAACTAAAGTATAATGATTTGGGAAAGTTATGGTCTAACAAGGATGATATAAATAACAGTTTAAAAAGTAAAGCTGTCTTACCGGAAAACTAGGTATCATATGACTAGTTTTGAACCCCTGTTCACGTAAGATGTTTAAATTTCTAGCCTCTTTACGTTGCATATAGTCGGCTCGAAACCCGTCCAGTGAGATTAAAATTACAGTTGGTTTAACATCACCTGTAGGTTTTATATTTTGAGTTAAGTAAGGGGACGAGTTATTAAGTTGGTTGATGAATCCAATTAAAATAGTATGCATGGATATTAAGAACATAGAACACATAATGGTAATCAAAACTGTATTGACGATCAAACCACGGTTTGATGCAGTTGGTTCCTATTTTTCAGTTTTTTAGGACTAATTTATTAGTGAATTAATTACCTGTTCCATATCCCTTTCATCATCAATCTTCTCGTTGATACTGTTGTAGTTATGGTAAACAGTGCTGTTACCGATAGGTAAATTAGCATTCATCTCGTTACGATTACTGCTATTACTCAATAAAGTTTCTGCCATAACGGTTCTATTACTGTTAACTTGTCTCCTTCTTGACCCAATTCTTGAAAGTTATTTATGAACAATTAATTAGTTGAAAGGCTTATTTAGCTTGATAAAAATGCGATATAAGTTAAATACTATTATAAGAAATAGAAAGCTGCTTTTCTAGAGGTTCAGGCTAAACAAAAAGTTTGATCAAAATATTTTACAATTTGATCGTACTTGAATTCTTTTATAGCTTCTTTACAATGCAATTTCAAAACCCTTTAATTTGAAGATAGGACAAAAGAACAATTCTATGATCAAGTCATGTTACTTAGTTGGGGAGGTTTTCATACCTCCAAACAAATTTAACCAATTTATGTCTGTAGTTGATTTGAATATAAATAAAAAGGAATATAATTTCGGCCACGTGGATAATATAAACTAGGGATTTAATTTAAAATTGGTTCTCCGAATTACTTGATTTAGTTTTATTTTTAATAGATTAAGTTGGATTTTTTGTTATTTTCACCCTAGTAGTTTTTGTAGCCAATAAACGGTGCCTATTTAATACTTTACCAGCAATTAGTTTGTACCGCTCGGCCTGAGTGGTGGAAAACTTCATAGTTTATTTTGCGGTTAATGTATTTCAAAGCAGAGTCTGATTTGGCTAAACGAATAGACTAAATACCAATTTGCTTACCAATACGTTCTGACATATTCTTACATTACAACAACCTACTCCACTCGATCATCTCAAGCTAGTACTTTTTCGGGCGTCTTAGCTAAAACGTTGACCAATACCACACCATTTGCCTCAATCAGGGAAAAGAAAAAATCTTAATAGATTTGGCTATTCAAACTCCGTATTACAAACCTAGTTATAATAAGAAATGCTGCTTATTTAGTTTTGCCTAGGCTTATACATAACTGGCAACCAACATAATAATTTGATTTAATCCGATAAATCTAAATTACTTAATTTTTTTTACTGAAATTAGGTTTGGATTAGCTTCTATTCCCTTTAACTAGTAAATTTCCGATATATTTTAAACCAAGAGAAGCAAGAAGGTACTCAGCACCGGATATTGGATTTATAATCAAGCTTAAGCATCGGCTTCATTAATGACTTATAAATACTGGGTGTGGTGTTTATAAATGTGTAACTACTTAACACTATCACTTCCATAGTGAATTTAGAACCTAGCTAGTATTCTGATCTAGTGGTGTTCTCTTTGCTTACATAATTAGACATGTTGTAAGCAAGTGGACACTCATAAGCTAAATCCCCTACCTATGCTACTTTAAATGGTTAAAAAGGTGCTACTTAAATGACGTCATCCGTGCCTATAAAACTGTGTTGAAAATGGCTTGATTTTAATTAGTCTTAGTGTATCAAAAATATAAATATATTCTTGAAAAGTTTTAAAAATAGCAGATTTTTCTAGACATTTCTGTTTATTCATTTTAACTAAAGCGTACTTTTGATTTAAAACCTTAATTATTATTTTTTGCTTAATGAATGTATCAGACATATCAAAGTATATTTTATTATTATATTATATAACCTTGATGAAAATAACCATATATTAAGTACTTAATAAAAATCTATTTATAACGTATGGAATTATTTATTTCTTAAAAATATTATTTAAAATTTAGCAGAGAAAAATCAAAATTCTACTAAAAGTTAGATGGTTTTCAGTTTATATAAACAGTAATTTACAAACATATAGGTATGTATTAAATAAGCTAATATATTTAACTCGTTAACCCTAGCTTTTATTAACTTCTAAATATTTAAAGCTAACTTTTTTACTTAATTTATATCTATTTTTAATTTCAATCTAATTAAAGTTAGTAATTTTATATTATCAATTTACCTAAACTTATATTTTTAGATTTTCAATAGCAAAATCTACCTATAAATTATAAAAAGTTAATTTATATAATAGTTATGTATACTATTTAAATATTTGCTTCAATAAACTAATTGCATTGTATATTATTGCAATAATTTTTAAATGTTTTTGCTATAAGCTTTTTTTATAATTGAAAGTCTAGCAGTCTTAGTACTAAATCTGCAAAAAACTATATAAAATAAGAAAAATAAGTAAATTAAATTTTGTAAATTAGTTTTAAAAAAAATAAACTGGAATAAAATAAAATAAAGTAATTATAAAATATTATATATATAAAATTAAACTTATACCTTTTATCTAAATAACTGTATAGTTTTTTAAAAAGCTATACTATTTAACTAAATTTTACTTTAATTTTAATAAAAATTATTAAATTTTGAAACTTAAAATTTTATTTATAAAATGTATTTTTAATTTAAAATATATAAATTATAATAGTAATTATAAAATAAATATATAGTTTTATTTTAAAAGTTATAAGTATATAACTTTAATAATTTTTTGTAAAAATTTTAATAATAGAATTATTTAAAAAATAATTTTTATACTATTTAACTAAGAAAAATTGAATATAAAATTGTAAATAAGGAAAATAAAGGGCTTAAACCTATATAAACTAGTATAAATTATTAATTAATTAATATTAAACTAAGTATAAAATGCTAAAAATTGCTATAAATAAGATATAACAATATTAAATTAATTAATTTATATAAATTAAAATTATATAACTTACTAAAAATTATTTAAAAATATTTAAATATTAATTTATAAAAATTTAGCTAATAAAGTATAAAATTTTTATTTATTAATCTTTTATTTAAACTACTTATTATTTAGTTAAAAAAATAATAGCTATACTTAGCTAATAAAATTTATACTATAATAATAAAAAATTATATACTTTTATAAAAATAGTAAAATAAAGTTTAAGTTAATATATATTTATATAATCTTTAAATATATATATATAATTTTTTATAAAAAAAGCAAGTAGCTAAAAAAAACATTTATTTATTTAAATTTTATATAAATAAAATATTAAAAATAAGGTAATATATTATACTTCTAATAAATTTTAAAAGAATAAACAATACTTTTAAAGATATATAAGCTATTTTATAATTAATATATCTTTAAAATAAAACATATAAATATATATTTAAGCATTAATAAAAAAATTTAATAAAATAAAAAATTTAGCTTACTAAATTATAAAATATAATATTAATATATTTATATTTAAAAACTTAATATATAAAATTATAAATAAATATAATAAAAACATATTTATATTTAAAAACTTAATATATAAAATTATAAATAAATATAATAATTTAGATTTTTTAAATATATTTACTTTATAAATATATTAATAATTAAAATAAATAAATTTAAAAATTAAAATAAATACTATATAATTTATTACTTAAAATTTTAATAAAATTAAAATAATATCTTAATTTACTTTATTAATAAAATAATTTTAATTTAAAATTTTTAAATATATATATAGCTTTAATTATCAGAAAATATATTTAGATTTTTATTTTATATATATAAATTAGAAGAATATTTATAAAGTTTAATATAAAAAGTAATTTAATAGCTATTATAATATATAAATTTATTTAAAAATAATAAATAAATAGCTATATTATAATAATTTCTTAAATATAAATTTAAATATATAATTTATTTTACTAAAAACTAAATAAATATTAAGTATTTATAGCATTTAACATTATAAATAATAAAATATTTATTTATTAAAATATTTTTAAATATAAAATAAAATTAAGTAAAACTTTAAAAATCTACAAATAAGTAAATATATAAATTTAATAGTTAAAAACTAAAATATACTTAAAATTTTATTAATTTTAAGCTTACTTTAAGTAAAAAAATCAATATTTAAAATTAATAGTAAATAAAAATATAGTTAAATAAAAAATATTAAATTAAAGCTAAAGCTAAAATATATTAAATGTTTTAAAAATATTAAATTATTAATAAAAGTAAATTTATTATATATTTGTTATTTTAGGATATTATAATTAAAAAGTTTAAGAAAAATCTTAAAAAATTTTACATTTATTTAAAAAATTATAATAAATATAAGTTATATAAAAGAAAGTAATTTATAAAAAAATATTAAAAATATTTTAACTAATTAATATACTTTAATTTTTTATATTTAAAAAAGTGCTTAACTATAGAAAAATCTACTTATAAAAAATAATAAAACTTAATAGCTTAGTTTTAATAAAAATTAAATAATATGTTTTTTACTTATTAAAACTATATAAATAAAACTACTATACTATATTACTAAAAATAATTTATAACTTTTTGTAAAAGTTATAAAAAATATTAAAATAAATATTAAAATAACTACTATAAAATTTAACTAAATTTAATAGTTAAAAAAGAGATAAAGATTAAAAAAAATAAAAATAAGTAAAACTAACTACTTATTATATTTTTTTTTCTAATTATTAAAACTTCTAACTAATTAGGCTAAACTAAAAGTAATTAATTATTAAAATTTAATACTTTTTTATAAAACTGGTAAAAAAAACTTTACTAAGTATAGTCAATACTATATGAAAATTAAATATAATATAAATATTTAATTTTATTATTAGAAATATTTTTATAAAAAAAAGTTTAAAAAATTTACGTTTTTAAAAATAGTTACTTATAAATATAAACTAAATAAAATAATTTTTAATATTAATTTTTTATAATGAATAAAAGCTATACTTTTTAAATATTAAATCAAAAAATACAAATTATAAAATTATAATACTAAATAAAGCTATAAGTTTACATAATTTATAATATGTATATTTAAAAATAATTTAAATTAGCTTTAAGCTAATATGATTATATATATCTACATTTTATAAAAACATTTGTTATAAATAAATAATATATATATAAACCAATTATTTAGGATAATATTAAAGGATATTTAATAAAAAAAATATTATATAGTCAACTTTTTATAATTTTCAAAATGTATTATTAAACCAAAGATTCAGCTCAAAGTATTAAAATTATTGAATAAGATAAAAATGATATTAATAAAATTATTATTAAAAATACGAAATTAGAAAATTTTAAAGATGATTATAGGCTAAACATTTACATTTAATTTAAATAATAAAATATATAACATGTTATTAGCAAATATAGTTTCTTGTTCTAATGATAAAACAGAAAATTTATTAATATTAAGGTGAACAATATATAAAGAAATAAATAAAATTACTTAAAGCTATAGAAACTATAATAGTTAAGCTAAATAAAAAATATAAAAAATAATACAAAAAAACATATATACATAATAATAAAATAATAAAATTTGTTTATATTAATCAGTAATATAG
>JAWQFY010000798.1:0-20361 GCA_037055185.1 Capillidium rhysosporum
TAAAACCCTTTTTAATCAGTTCATTTTTTATTATATTATATTTAATTTAAACTTAATTAATCTAAAATTTTAATAAAATACTTATATTATTATATTAAATCTATAGTAATAATTTTTTAAAATTTTATTTACTTATTCTTATTTTATAAAATATAATAAAAAAGAAGTTTTACATTTATGCAAATGTAAAACTACTACTTTATTATTAGTAGCTTAAAAGCTATAACTATATTTACTAAATTAATGAATATTTATTTATTACTTTAATTTTTAATATTTGCTAAAAAGCTTAATAGTTTTTTTATACTTATTATAAAAAATAAGCCTTTTTTTAACTTTTAAAAATAAACTAATTATAAAAAAATACATAACTAAAATTAAATAAAATTAACTTAATAAATATATTAATTATAGCTATTATAATATATATACTATTTAAAATATTTATAGCTAATTATAATTATAAATTAGTTTAAAATCTATTATTATTATATTAAATAAATTTTTATTATATTTAGCTAATATTATTTATTTTTAATATAATTAAAATTATTATAATTGAATTAATTTTATTTAATTTAAATAACTATTTAGAAATTTAATATTAATATTTTTAGACTAATATAATATTAATATTAATAAAATTAATTTTTAATAACTACTAATTTTTTTTAAATGTTTACAGCTATATAAAAAACTAAAAAATAAGGTTTTATTATAATTAGTAAACTAAGTTTTTTAAAATATAACTAAAATAAAAAACAAAATAAAATAATTTAAAATAAATAAATAAAATTTATTAAATTTAAAAAACTTATAAAAAAACCTTTTAAATAGTTTAGTAATAAGATTTTATTTATTAGTTACTATAATATTAAATAACTTATAAAACTAAATATAAAAATATTTTAAAAAATAAAAAGATAATATAGCTAAGTAAAACTTTAATATTTAAAATATTAAATAAACTTAATATAAAAAAATGTTTTTAATTAATAAAAGTATTTTAAAAAATAGTAGCAAAAAGTAATTTAATAGTATATAAATAAATTTAAATTAATTAAAATATTATAAGCAGTATCTTAAATTTTATTAATTTAAAATATTAAGAAAAATATTATTAAATCTATAAACTTTTATAAATAATTTAATTAAAAAATTATTTTAATAATATTATATATTTTCAATATATTTTAAAATTTTAAAGTATAAAGTTAGCAATAAATACTAAACTAATATTTTTCTATTTTTTATAGCTAATATTTTTAATTTTTTAATATAATTTAATTAAATTATTTTAATTTTTAATAAATTAACTAATTTTATTTACACTATTATTAATATAAATACTTTAAAATAGTTAGAAACTATATTTGGCCTTTAATTATAAAGGTGTTTTATTAAATATTATTAAAAGTAAATATAAGTTTTAAAGGTTATAATACTTAAAAATCTAATTAGTAATAAATAAATAAAATGGCTTAATATATGCTAGCAGATATTAGAATCAGCCTAATATATAATGATTTATTAATTTAAAATATACTAAAGCTTTTTTGCTACTGCTACTAATATAGATATAAAGAAATTAAATCTTAATTATAAGGATAATAAACTAGAAGCAGACTTCTGAAGATTGGAAAATAAGTATTTTAACTTTATGATTTAGAAGAATTTTAAAAATGTAAATCTAATAATTTAAACAATATTAGCAGTTAAATTATGTTAATTAATACTAAAAATTTTAAAATAAAGATAGCAATAATTAAAGTTTGATAAAAATAAGTATAATTTTTTTTAAATTGTAAATATTAGTTTTTGTTTTAAAACATTAATGACATATATCCTATATTGGTATTGGAGATGTTAGCTTGCTATGAACAATATCCAAAATTTTCAAATATTTATAAAATGCAAAAATTTCATAGATTTTCCATCTGAATTTACTCTATCCAATAAAATACAGAGGACAGCTTTTAAAAAAAAAACTTATCAAAATCAACAAATTTACTTTTACAACTCAATTATGTCTAAGTATGCTAATCGCCCAGAGGCGACTATGAAAAGAGCTGAAGGTAGACTTAATAATAATTTATTGGTATTATTAACCTTATTTATAAATAGAGCTCCTCGCTGTTGGCCAACAGACCTCAGCTTTACAGATTTTACATGAGAGTTTAGGGCGTATCAACCGTAACACCGCAGTAGAAGTTTTAGAACCTATTGTTATTCGATTTATTGAGTTATGTGTCTCCGAGAAGAATTCTAAGTTTGCTAAGGAAGGTCTATCCAACTTTAAAAATTTTGCTCAGAATTCAGATACCGAATCTATTGAAGTAAAATATCTCTCATTTAAGTATTAATTTAAATTTAAATAGAATGTAGTCAAGAAATACATATCTTTAGTTGAAGCGAAGTTAAATGAGGTTCAAGCTAAGGCTGATAAGATTTCTGAAACTATTGAAGACTTGGAAGCCTTAGAAACTCCCGAATCTTTGATTATGTGGACTATTTCTGGTGAAGAAGCTAAAGATAGAGCTGAACAATTAGTTGCTCCCTACCTTAAATTAGCCTGGGAAACTTACCGTAACATATTAGATATACTAAAGAACAATACTCGCTTAGAAACCATTTATCAAGTAAAAGAGGCAAAGCTGATTTATATTAATTTTTAATAGACTGTTGCAGTAAAAACCTTTCAATTTTGTACCGAACACAAACGTAAGAATGAGTTCCGTAGATTATGTGAAGTATTGAGGCATCATCTTACCAACTTCTCCAAATATGCTCATCAACAGCACAGTATCAATTTGAACGAACCTGAATCTCTACAGCGTCAGCTTTCCATCCGTTTCGGGCAACTTAATACCGCTACTGAATTGGAATTATGGAACGAAGCCTTCAAAACGGCTGAAGATATCCACAGTTTATTGGCTGCTTCACATACTACACCTAAAGCAACTATGATGGTCAATTACTATTCTAAGCTGACTAAAGTTTTGTTAGTTAGTAACAACTACCTGTTCCATGCTGCCGCTCAGAATAAGTATTATTCTACTTTAAAATCATCCGGTGCCAAAGTATCTATGGAACAACGCCAGGAAATCTCCTCTCAAACTTTACTATCAGTTTTAGCTGTACCTGTTATCACCACTCCTAAAATCAGAGCTGGTCTGCTTGAAGTTGACGATTCTAAAGCTAAAAATTTGCGTCTTACATCCTTACTTGGGTTATCACGTGTACCTACCCGCGCTGGCCTTCTCAATGAACTGTTAGCTGACAACATTTTAGAAAGAGTCCGCCCCGAGATCAAAGAACTTTACTACAATCTCGAAGCTGAATTCCACCCTCTTTCCATCTGCAAGAAGCTTGCCCCTATTTTAGCTAACATCTCCTCTAAGCCGGATGAAGCCAAGTACGTTAAAGCCTTACGTGAAGTTGTGTTCACTCGCCTGCTCCAACAGCTTTCTCAAGTTTATACTACTATCAAAATCGATTCAGTTGTGAACTTAGCTTCTTTGGCACCCGTCTTCGAGTACAACTCCATCGAGATTGAACGTATCATCATGAACGGATGTAAGCGCGGTGAATTGTCTATCCGTATCGATCATGCTACCCGCGCAATTACTTTCCAGACCGATGCCTTCTCCTCCTCTAACACTAAGATCGCCGAAGGTACTCAACTCCAGAACACTCCTTCTGAGCTGGTACGTACCCAACTCTCCAGTTTGGCCAAACGTCTCAACTGTGCTGTAAATATGATTGATCCAAGCATTCTCGAAGCTAAGCAAGCTGCTCAAGCCAAGGCCGTACAGGAAGCTCTCGCTTCGGCCGAGGAGGACCACAAGGCAGCTATTAACCGTAGAGCTATCATCGACCGTCGTAAGGAGATAGCTGAAACTTTACAGATTCGTAAGGAGAAGGAGGAGGCTCGTGAGAAGGCGTTACGCCTACAGAAAGAGCAGGAGTTGGAGAAACAACGTCTTCTTGAAGAGTCCAAGGTCCGTGAAGAGGAACGTAAACGTAGGGAAATTGAAGAGATCCAGCTTGAAGAAGCAAAGAAGTTGGCTGACTCCATCAAGTCTAAGTTGAACATTGAGGTCGAACTCAAGGATCTCAATACTGACAAACTTATGCAGATTCAGGTTGAACATCTTGAGAAGGAGAAGAACCAGATGCAGGCTAAACTCAAGGCTCTGGCCCGTACCATCGATCATATGGAACGTGGTCTACGTAAGGAAGAAATCCCTCTCATTGAAAAAGATTACCAGAAACAGATGGTGGCTGACAAAGCTTACTATGAAGCTTCCATTAAACTTACTAAGGAAACTGCTAGGCTCAAGTTCGAAGAGAATATGCAGTTCAAGAGCCGTATGCAGAAAATTCAAAGCTCAGCTGAAGCTTACAAATCTAAGATCTTACAAGCACGTAAAGAACTTCATAGTGAAGAAGTTGAAGCTAAGGAGTTTGAACTAGAGAAAGCTAAACAGGCTCGTATCCAGGAGTTCCATAAACTTAAGGAGGCTGAACGTCTTGCTGCTGAACAGACTAAAGCTAAAGCTGAAGCTGAACTTGCTAAGAAGCAACAGCAGGAGAAGGAAGAACAAGCCCGTAAAGCACAACAAGAAAAGGAAGAGATTGCTCGTAAGGCTCAACAGGAGAAGGATGAAGCTGAACGTAAAGCCAAGGACGAGGCACGTAAACAGCTCATTGCTGAAGCTCAGGCTGCTCGACAGGAAAAAGAAAGATTGGCAGCCTTAGCTGCTACTGCTGCTCCTGAGAAGAAGACTGGTGCTTACCGTCCGCCTGGTGCCCGTTCGACTGGAGACTCTAGACCACCACAATCAGCTACTATCACCTCCCCTCCTTCTAGTGGTGGTGCTTGGAGACGTAATGACGGTTCTTCATCTGCTCCTAGGTCTGAGAAAGCTTGGGATCCTCCATCTACTGACTCTTCAGGTCGTAGAAAACTTAACTTACTTCCTAAAGGGGCTAGCAAATCTAAAGATGAGCCTAAGAAATAAGTTAATGCTTTAATAAATATTTGAGCTTGAAATTTTAGTTTTTTTATTGATTTTTAGTATAATAAGTTTAATGCGATTTGATTTTTCTTCAGATATTAACGTTTTAATATTTGAATGTGTAACAACTATACCAAATCTTTTTGAAATGCTTTTTAAGGTTATACTTTTTATAGGCTGTTCTGAAACAAGCATAATTTAGGATATTTTAAAGTTATAATATTCTCTAAAACCAGTATATTATACTAAATTAGATACTTAAAGCAATGCTATTAGTTAGTATTAGTAAAAAAGCAAAAAATAATAGAATATTAAAAAATAATTACCAGCTAAATAAAATAAAATTTTAAAATATATATAAGGATATTAGCTTTATATAGTTAGTATATATTTAGCTAGCAGTATTCTATTTTGATAAATGTTTAAAGTTAACTATACTAAAAATAAATATATTAAATTTTAATTAAAACTTTTTATTAAGTAAAAATTTTATTAATAAAAATATAGCAAAAATATTTAGTATTAATATACTAAATATATATATTAATAGTATATAATATAAAATATTATAAAATATTATAAGTAAAAATATTTTTTAAAAAGATATTAAAAGTTAAAATTAACTAAATTCAAAAGCTAGCTAAAGTAATATATTTAATAAAAATATTAATAATGCTATTATATTAGTAAAATAATAGCAAAAATAGTAATTATAGAAAATTTACTAATATTTAAAATGCTAAATCTTAGTTTTATATTAATATTAAGTATATTTACACTTTTTAAAAAATAAAAAAGTATTTAAACTTTATATCATACTTATAGCTTTTAGATAATTTAATTTTAAAACTTTTAAAAAGCTTAAAATATTTAATAGTATCAGTTTTTTTTTAAAAAAAAGCTATTATTATTTATGTAAAAAAACTATTTTTTCTAGTATAATAAGCAAAAAAAAGCTAAATTAAAACTGATTAAAATTATAAAATCTAGTTAAATAAAACTATAATGAATATTAAATATATATATATATTTATATTTATATTACTGTTTTAAATATTACTTTTAATTTATTTTTAAGAAAAAATTTTAAGGTTAATAAAAAATAATATACTAACCTATATCTTAAAAAAAGCAGCTTTTAAAAACTTAAATTTAGTTATACTTTTTTAATTTTTTATAATATAAAAGGCTTTATAACTTTAATATTAACTTTATTAAAAGTATATAAACTTTTAATAAAATAAAGTTTAAAATATATTATATTTTAATAGATATAATTTTAATAAAAATAAAAATAAAAAAGTAACTTTATAGCTTTTTATTATTATATAATTATTAGTATATTTAGTAGTATAATTAATAAATTTAAAGTATATATTAAAATATATAGTGAAAATATTAAATATTAATATATATTTTTTAGTTAATTTTTAAATAATATTAATATTATATATATATAATTAGCTACTTTTTAATAGTTAATTTAAAAAAAAATAATTAATAAAAAAAGTTTAATATATATCCTATCTATTAAATTTATTTATTTTTATAAAATATAAAACATAAAATTAGCTATAAATATAAATATAATTATTTACTTATAATAGCTGTTAAAATAGATAAAAAGCTTTAAAAAGATTAAATTAGTAAAGTTTATTAAAAAGATATAAAAAACTATACTTTATAATATTAATTAAATTTTTATATTTTATAAATTATATATATATTTTTAAATTATATTTTTATAATACTATATTAAAATATTTACTTAAATAATTTAAAATTTTAATAATTAAGATTTTATATTTTAGTTATAACTAGCTAAATATAAAAACTATTACTTTATTTTATAAATAATTTTTAAAAAAATATTAGCAAGTATTATAAGTTAGTTATTTTTATTAAAATTTATATATATTTTTAAATAATATATTTTTACTTTTATTTTAGTAATAATATTCCATTTTATACCATTTATTTTATTTTAACTAATTAGTATAATATCAATATTTTTATTATAAAAAGTAATATATTTAAAATAAAAATTTTAATTTTTTTTAATAAAATTTCTAATTAATATATTTATTGAAGTTAATCTAGTAAATATTACTTTATTTATTAATAACTTTTATATAATTTAATTATTAAAAAAATATTTTTTAGCTTATAAATAACTATATAAACTATATAAGCTTTTTTTACTTATATTTTTTTTTAAATTTGCTATTGTTTTAAAATATACTATATAACTAAACTAAAAAAAAATAAAAAGTTAATTTAATATTAAAATTATTGATTTTAAACTTTAATTTTACTTTTCAAGTATATTTATACTTATTTTAAACTTATTTTAATTTTTTATTACTTTAATTAATATTTTTTATTATAATTATTAATAAATATATTATTTTTATCTAATTATAAAAATTTTAACTAATTTTTATAATAATAATATAAACTTTAAAAATATATAATTTTTATAATTTTATATATATATTTCTTTTTTAAAAATTTATTTACTTTATTAATATAATTTTTTTTTAAATTTTTAAAAAAAAAAATTAACTTTTATTAGATTTTTTATTTTATATATATAAGAATTACTTTAAAATTAGCTAACTATATATATCTATAAAATTAATAATACTTTTTCTTAACTATATTATAATAGTTAAATTTTATTAAAAATTATTAATTAAAGAAATAAATTAAAATATATAATTTTTATCTAATAAATATATAATTTTATAAGCTTTGATTCTATTTTAAAATAATTTATATTTTTAGTAAATTAGTAAATAAGTAAGTTTTTAATATAATAGTTTAAAAAATTATTAATTTTATAACTAAATAAATAGTAAATCTTTTATAACTTATTTAAAAAAATAGTTAAAATAACTAATAATTTTAAAATATTTAAAAGTATTAGTATTATTTTATAATAAAATTTTAATTATATATATTTATTTAACCCTTTAAAATTTAAAAATTTTGAGTATATAAGTAGCTTTATATTTTAAAACTAGTTTTATTCAGTTTTGTATATATTATCAGATTTAATTTAAACCTAGTTAATATTAAACTTTAATAAAATACTTAATATACTATATTAAAACTACAATTTAAATTTGCTTTTATTCTATCTCATTTTATAAAATATAAACAAAAAATAAATATTTATTTATAAAAATTTATAACTACTACTATAGTATACTATAGTTAAAAACTATAGCCTACCAGAAGCTATTTGCTTTACTAATATAGGTAAGCACATTTTATACTATATACATAATTATTTTACCTTTTATTAGTTATATGCTATTTTATTAAATTCAAAATTTTAAATAGCTACCTTTAAAATTTGCCAATTAGCTTTGTAACAATAAAATGCTATAAAATGATTTTTTGAAAATGTGAAAACTAAAAATAATTTTTACTTAGTTGCTTGTCAAAATTATGGTTTTTATGAAAGTTATAAAAAGCAAGCATTTCTATAATTGAAAATAAAGCTGTTTTATAATTATTGCATTGGCAAAGGAAATTTAAAGTTTTAAAGTTAAATTTTGATAAATACAAAATCTATTAGTAAAATGATGTTTTTAATTTTGGTTTTCAAGCAAAAATTGATATATGAAAAAACGGGTTTATAAATAAACAATAAATTTATGAATAGTAATATTTAAAATTGGGGTTTGTTATATCCAAAAGCATGCTCCGAAAATATCTTTTCTTATGTGATCCGGCTCTATTAATTATAAATGTTACAAGTCAATAAACGTTGAAATCTAAAATTCTGCGAAATGGAATTAATTTATTATTAAAATTCCGAAATTTTTGATGTAGTCTTTGAAACCAACCAAAATTACGAGAGTTTCTATGCACAAGAAAAAAAGTTATTTATATAAATCTTTTGTTTTTATTTAAATCGTTTAGGTAGTTTACTGTTCTTTCAATATAAATTTCGCAAATGTTACAATTTAATTCTTACTAATTCAGATGTTTAGATTAATTTTACAAACTCTTTAATTCAATTTTAAATTTATAAAATGGCTGGAGGTATGTATATGGGATGGTGGGGACATTTGGGTGGTCCTAAACAAAAGGGAATTGTAACATATACTATCTCTCCTTACCAGCAACGTGTATTTGCTGGATTATTCAAGAAATCTTTATTCAATGTTTTCCGTAGAGTATCGGCTCAGATTCCTTATATTGTACCTGCTGTTGCCATTGGTTATGCTGTTTACGATTATGGAAATAAGAAATTTGCTTATTACGAATCTAAGGCTGGAGCTCATCATGTTGAGTAAATATTTTTTATATATTTCTCTTCTGCTTTTATTTCACTTTATCATTTAAAAGAGTTAATTTTTGATAATTAGGTAGATCCCTTTTTTATACATGAGCCATGCATTGCTTTAAACTTTTTAATTTATATATATATTACGTTGTTAACGCTAAATTCAATTATTTAAAAATGATAAATCATTGTATATTTATTTTTTAGGAATTTATTTCAATAAACATAACGATTTAGTTAATCCTACAATATTTTTATGAATTTTTATATTTCAAATATTATTTAAAGTATCAAAATCTATTTTAACCTAATAAATAAATGAATAAACTACACTTGTAATGTTATTTGTGTACTTATATCATCTAGTTTAGCCTAGCTTAATGTAGTATTGGATTTCAAAAATGTGATAACTAAATATAGTGAATTTTATATTTAAACTTTACATAAAGAGTTAAATAAAACAAATACTCTTATATTTTATTAGATTTGATAATTAACTTTTAAAATTTTGCCATCATATTGATAATTTTAAAACAAATTATCAGATACTAGATGATGGCCTACATAGTAGTTAAGCTAATAGTCTGTATAACTTTCTGAAATGCTACTGGCTTTACCCTATCAAGTAAAATAAAAATGATTAATACTATAGCTTTTTTAGTTCTTTAGTACACTATACCTATCTACTTTTAGTTCTTCTTCTCTATAGGTATTAATAATTTAGCCATTATATTATAAATTAAAAAGTTAGTAAAACCCAAAAAAATATAGAATTAATTAATAAAATTTTACTATTTAGAGGTTTAGAATTTTTGACATTTATTTAATAAGCATTTTGCTATTAGACAAATAACTTACTAACTTTATAGCTAATATTATATACATATATATAAAGTTTTGTCTTCTCTTTAAATAGTTTATTTAAACTTTAATATCTATAGTTAAATGTGCTAAGTAATAAATTAGCTAAATATTATATTTAAAATTAATAATAGTACTTTTATTTTTAAAACTATTATATATAACATTTTACTTTTTCAGAAGATTATATAATATTAACTTTTTAAATAATGATTTATATTAATTCTATTTACTATTATATTTAATTATTAAATATATATAAAATATAAAAGAAATAAATATTTTTAATTATTTTAAAACTATTTTATTATATTTATATTTATATCTAGTTAACCTACTTTAAATATTATTATTATAATTTTTAAAGCATTTTATATATTACTTTACTTAATAATATATATATATAATTATTATATATTTTTATATAAAAAAAGTAGTAGCTAAAATTATATAAAATAATGAAAAAACTAAAGTACTAATATAAAATGGATTTTTTTATTATATTTAACTTTATATATTTTATTTTATAGTAATAAATTTATAATTAAATAAATATAAAATTATTTTTTATTTACATTTTATAAAATAAAAATAATTAATTAGAAAATAAATATATATAATTATTAAAATATAAAATTTTCTTTAATATATAAAATATAGTTTTTACAAATATTTATATTATACCTATTAAAAAAAATATAAAATATTAAAGATTAAGATCCTTTAAAAAATAAAAAATAAAATTTAGTAATATAGTAAAGTTATTATATAAATATTTAACTATATATTTTTAAAAATTTTAAAAATTAACATTTATACAATTTTTTATTATTTTTTATTATTAATAGCAAATATATATTTAACCTTTTTTTATAAAAGAAAACTTTATATTCTAATAGCTATTAATAATATATATTTTTACTAAAATAATATTATAACTTATAACTTTTAATCTATATTTTAAACTAATATTTAATTTAGCTAAATAGCAAAGTTTTTAAATTTATTTTTAGCTAATATTTTAATAACTTTATTTTAATATTTTAGTTTTTTTAAATTTTTATTATAGCTTAATAATAATAAAAATTTATCTTTTTTTAAAAAAAATAAAAACTAAAAGAATATATTTAAACTTTTTTAAACTTAAGGATTTAAATATATAAATAATAAATTTATATTATAATTATATTATTTACTTTTTAAAATTTTAATTTCTAACCTTATTTATAATTTTTAAAACTTTAATAATTATATATTTAACTTAAAATATTAAAATATTATATTTTAAGTTATATATATTTTCTATTTTAAAAGAAACTAAATAATATTAAATCTATTTATATAAATATAATTTTGTTTTTTATTTAGTTTTATAGTATAATTTTACAGTTTATTTAAATTTAATTAAAATTAATTTTAATATAATATTTAAATTAATAAGTTAAAACTATAGTAATTTTTTTTAAATTTTGTTTATATAGTTTTATTTTATAATATGTAAATAAAAAGTAGATTTATATTTATATAATAGTAGATTTACAATTATTTAATTTTATATAGTTTATAATTTTAAGTTTTAAATTAAATAATAAATATTTATTTACTAAATAAATTTAATATTTATAAATAAAATATAGATTTTATTATACTGTTTAAATTAAAATAATTTATATAAATGATAATAATTATTTACTTAAAATTTTATAGTATGTATTAAAGCAAAAAAGATTATAGTATTATTAAGCTTAATTTTACTACTAAAAGTAAAATATTAATATTTTTAAAAACTAAAATAAGCTATAAGCTTAGCAATAGCTAAGTCTAAAATATAAGTAAGATTTCAAGGTAGTAAAATAGATAATTTAAAATATAAAGTAAAGCAAATAAAGAAAAAAGCAATTATTAAATTTTATAAGCTAAGTTTTAATAGCATTTAGACTAGTTTTATTTGCTATACAACTTTGTAAATTAAATTCTTTGATAAAAATTAAGCTAAGTTGAGATAGAAGAAAGAAAAAAGTAATAATAAGATTTTTACCTAGACAATAACACCATATCTTCTAATTATATAATTATATATTTATATAATTATATAACCATAATATTATACTACTTAAGTAAAGCTGTAAAAAAAATCTAAATAGAATAAATTTTCAAAGTACTATCTAAGTAAAATTAATTTTTAAATAAAAAAACTGAAATTAAAACTTAATTGAAAACTGTTCTATACACTAGTCAAATTAATATAAATTATTAAAAACCTAACTATTATTTTTATTTCAAATCAATATTCATCTATATTAGTGAATTTTAAATTTTTAACAATTTTAATTAAAAAATCACTTTCTAGACTTTCCAAAAGTACTTGATGAAAGTTTTCTTTAAAAGCATCTGTTAAAGAACAAAACGCAAATAAATAAAACTAAAAGATATAGAAAGAGTTACATAAGGTATATCATCAAAAAGAGATACTTGCTTTATTATTGGTAACTTAGCTCAAATCTTTATAAAGCTTCTCAATGATGGGTAGGTACTTCAATTTAAGTTCATGACGTTTAAGCTTGAGCCTAAAAAAGAGTTAACAGCTAAATTAAAAACCCATAAATATTACGTTGGAGTGATTAACCCATTATCGGGAGAGAAAGGTATCAGCTCTATGTAGATGCTGTAGACCTTCTCAAATCTAAAAAGTAGGTAATTTATTAACAAATTATAATCAGTAAAAGTTACCCAGAAAGTTTGGATTTTTTAGCTTGATCGTGCATTTCTTTAAGTAGAGCATCTACTACTTTGGGATCCTTACTTTGTTCCTGAATTTCGGTAGCAGTAGAATGTTTCTTAGCAAATTCGGGAAAGGTCTCCATATCGGGAACTACAATGGCAACTAGTTTAGAACGGAAGGAGTCTCCAAAGGTGAAGACCTGCATGAGGAGTGGATGGTTGGAATAAACGATTTCTATCTTCTCCGGGGAGATGTATTCACCTTGGGATAGTTTAAACAGATTTTTCTTGCGGTCTATGATGACCGGAAGATCTAAAAACATTAAAGTGTGAGTGTAGTAGTAAATCGTCAAATTACTTTTCTTATTGAAGTAGACTATATCCCCAGTATGAAACCAACCCTCTTCGTCGATAGCTTTAGCAGTTTCTTCCGGGTCCTTATAATATTCACGGAAGATATTGTGCCCACGAACACACAGTTCACCACGAGGGAAGGGAAGGTCGGTGGAAAGGTAGTCCATCTCGGGTACATCTACTAACTTGATATCGTTACTATAGGTAGATTAATAACTAGAAATATAAAATATAGTTTACGCGGAGCCAGGTGGTCCGACCGATCCCACTTCCCGCTCCTCGAGCAGAGTAGAAGTACATCCAGCACAAGTCTCGGTACAACCATAGCCTAAGAATTTAAAAGGTTAAATAAAACTAGCAAATCAAAAGGGAAAATATTTACCTTCAGTGATGTTGGTGGAGAGTACCAACCTTAAAAAATTGAGAACCTTGGGAGCTATGGGGGCCGACCCCGATGTCAAAATTTCTAAACGTCCACCGAATATGTTGCGGATTTTACTGAACACTAAAGAATCCCAAAACGAGTGGTGGATACTACCACCCTGCCTGTACTGCTGAATTTTCGCATTTAACGCAATTTGAAACAAGGAAGCAGTTATACCACCTTTACCAAGAGCTTGTGCATGTATACGATCGTAAAACCTGTTGAGTAACCGAGGTACCGAGATCATAAGAGTAGGTTTCAGCAGTTGTAAATCTTCGATCAGGTTAAGTATGTTTCCAGAGTAGAAACCGATGGTACCTTGCAGTTGTGTCACTGAATAGAACGAACTACGTTCGAAGCAGTGGGCTAAGGGGAGATAGGATATATATACATTGTTTTGCTGGGTTGAACGTTGAGATATAATCTCAAAATTAGTAACTACCGAAACAAAGTTTAGGTGGGTGCATACCGCTCCCTTGGGCCTCCCAGTAGTTCCCGAAGTGTAACAGATAGTGAAGATATCTTCAGGCTTTGGGGGAGAAGGTGCTACCGGATGTTTACGACCAATCTCAGCAACTGTATCGAAATCCAACAAAGTTACGTTAACATTTGCTGCCCATCTGTGAAGTAGATGAGCTACAGTACCTTCTGCAGCTTCCTTAGGTAAAGGATCCATCGAAACGATCAGCTTAAGGGTCGGTAGACGGGATGCTGACTGTAATAGCTTATGAATCAGGTTAATGCTTGCAAATACGATAGGGATTTCGGAATGGTTAATGACGTATTCTAAAACTTCTTGACCGTAAGTGTCGAACAGAGATACACTATAAAGGCTTTGGGAAGAAGCCGCCATCTCCGTCATTACCCATTCCCTTCGATTTACTGAATATATGCCTATTGGCCATTGATTCGGTTGACTCATATGTAACATTTCCTTATTTAAGTGCATTATGCCACTTGCGATATTGGTATAGATATCTACTACTTCACGGTAACTTAACCAACTGTAATCACCTAGCTTCCCAGTATTTGGGTTGACTAATCGTTGCCCTAAATATGGTTTATCGGGTACAATTTGAGCACCTAGACGTATAAAAATAAGCAATTAATAAGATTTAAATAAATTAGAATTTACTTTGTGCAACTACTCGGTACAAGGTATCCCCTTTACCTTCACTATATTTAAGTAAACCGTCCTTAAACTGAGCATTCCTATAAATCCCTAGTTTAAAAAATATATTTAATCTATAAATTTTAAAGATATAATCTACCAGTTTGTCCAGGCTTTCTAGTACCCGGTAACTCAACTACTTGATTCTCCAAATCGAACTTCACCAATCCTACCATTTTTATTTCTCTCTTCACTTCTCTTTAATAAGGTTCAGACTAAAGCTTTATAAAAAGGATTTAAACTTTAACTGTTGCTTACTTTTGTAATAGCTATATTAAAACTGTAAATGTAAATTAAGCTACAATATAAATGATTTTTACTATTTAGGAAACTTAAGTCTGGTGACGTGAATGTTTTACTGTGATTTATGGGAGCTGATAAATAATAAATTATTCTATTTAATACTATCAAAAAACGTGGATATAGTATTTTAGTTTTTATGGACCATAAAACCGATGGTTGCAATATTATTTAGTTGAAGGATATTGTATCGTATTGGCAGGTAATTACTTAAATATTTATAATAAAATTTATGGGTACTATATATTTTGTTATATAAGAAATGAACTTTTAAAATATATGATATATGTAGTTTTTTTGATAGATTATGCGATTTTTGTATAGTAATTATATAAATATGCGGATATTCAAAAATTCATATAACAATTATATAATAATATAACTGCTTGGCTGGAGTTTTTTTATATCGTAAGAATAAATGCTCTTTTGGAGGTAAGCTTACCTAAGTATTGTTACTATATGGGTACAGATAGATAATAAAAGATCTACCTTATCGTAGCTTGCGGTTATTCATTTATAACACTTCGGCTTTTGTTATTTGACTGAATCTTTAAGGCTCGTTAAGAAAAGTTAAAATAATATTAAAAGTAAAACTGATATTTAGGTTATTATTCAAGGTTAAAATTCGAATTAAATTTTTAGAAGATTGATTTTTGAAACCGAACTTTGGGCAAATATAAATTTTAAATTGCAAAATCTACCAGGAAATCCCAACTTCCTGACAATACTACTTTCCGTAACTATAGCTTACTTTTTACAAAGTAAAGTTGAAAACTTGAATCTTTTAGTGAACAGATTTTTAAAACTTTTACGGTTTCTATTAGAAAATTGAGCTTGTTCTGTACACGAATTTGAAATTTAACCTTCTTTAACGCACAGGAAATGTATTAAACTTTCAGTATAGAAAAAGCTTAGTTCCAAAAATATTCCGTCATATAACTCCGAGCTTATGCTGCTAGTACTTTTTATATCTGCTCTAGGTACTAATTTTGGTCAAAAGTTCGAAATAAAGTTTTATTAAATTACTTTAAAAGTATTAAAACCAATTAAATTTTTACAAGCCTGTATATTAAAAATAATTTGTTTCTTATAACTTTACTCTTTTAAAATTTAATGGCCGCAAAAAAATTGAACCTAAAGTAATTCTTAGGGATAATAATTTAATAGCGCTTCTATCAAGCAACTTTTAACCCTTTAAATTAACTTATATTTAAAGGTTATTTTGATTGAATTTTTAGGTTTTAATTAGAGTTTTAAAGTAATCCAATAATTATATGTTTTATAATTAACATAGATTATATAAGTAAATGTTAAATTCTAATTGATAAATGCTTTCTAGTAAATTATACTAAATAACTTAAAATAGATAATATAATAAAAGCTAGGTTATAAATAGAAGTAAAAATATATGATTAGAATATATTAGTAAAAATTTAACTTTTATAGCTATATACTAGCTATAAATATTATTTATAAGCTAAAATTTAAAATATTTTTAAATTTATCCTTATTTTATTTATCTGAAGTCAGATTTGGGACTGAAGCAGTTTTACAATATTTCTAAATTTCCTGCCCTATACCTTCTATTTTAGTAAGATATTATTAATAAATAATGTAGACTAATAATTAAATTTAGATTTTAATAGTATATTAAATACTTTTATTCTTATTAATTATTAATTCTAAAAATTATAAAAACTATATTTTAATTTATAAAAATAAAAAGATTATAAAAGTATTTTATTGGTAATATAAATAAAACTATATATAAAAATTGTATTTAAAATTATTTAAAACAAAATATACTTGCTTTTAAGTAACTTAATACTGCTTTATATAGCTAAAATATTTAGCTATATAATTTTAATAGCTAATTTAAAGCTAAAAAATAAATTAGTATTTTAATTAACTAATAATATATAATAATTAAAAAAAGACTTTTTACTTTACTTTTAAATACTTAACTTAAAATTTAAACTAATAAAAATTTAGTAATCTATTAAGTTAAAGTCTAATTAATTAACTAATCTATACTTAAATACTAAATATTATTTACTAATTAAACTTTAATTAATTTTTTTTTAAAAATAGCTTATTTTAATAATTATACTAAAATAATACTAATAGTTTATTAAATTAGAATTTAATTATTTTATAGTATATTATTTAAAACTAAAAGTTATTTTTTAATTTAAGCTTTTATTAATTATTTATATTTTCTATTCTATTTAATTTATATTAATAATTATATTAATAATAATATTAATAATTTTCCAATTTTAAATTTAAGTTTTTAATTATATTTTGCTTAAATCTAAAAATTAATTTAAAATCTAGCTTTTATTAATTTTATTAGTTATTATAAAAATAAATTATAACTATTTATTATAATATAATAAATAATATATTACAATTTAAAATATTAAAATAAATTTAGTTTTTTTAAATTTTATATTAAAATCATTATAATAACTTTAAAAAAAGGTATATTTATATTAAAGTATTTTTAATACTTAAATATATACTTTATAGCTATAAGTTAAAACTACTTTTTTAAAACTATATATTTTTTATAGCAATTTATAAATATTTTAAATCTGCTTTACTAATATTTTACTTTTTATATAATATAAATTATATTTATAATAAAACTATTTAAGTAAAATTATATATTTATATTTAAAAACTATAAAAATATCAACATTAAATTAATTATATATATATATTAAATATTTTCTATACTACTAAAATATAGTCTTAATAGTTAATTTTATTATTAAATTTATATAAGTTAAAATTTGCTATATAGTTAATATTTATTACTAAAAGCTATAAATATTTATAATTTTAATTAAGCTAATATTTTTAATTTTAATTTTTATAGCTTTACTATAAAACTTTAAATAATATTATTTAAAAAGTTAGTATATAATTTTAATATACTTTTAGCTTTAAAGCTTAATTTTAAAATATAATAACTATTTTTTTAAATTAGTATAATAATATACTATAGTAAAAAAAATTACCTTTATATTTTGCAAATTTTATAAACAATTTAAATTTATAATTTTTTAAAAAGTTTTCTACTTAATAATAAAAAAGTAAAATAATAAATTTATAACTTTTAAATATATAGTATTATAAAAAAATAGCTTTAAATATTTAATAGCATATTTATATTAAACTTACTTTATTAAATAAAATAATTTAAGCTAATATTTTAGTAATTTTAGTAATTTTAAGATTTAAAAGTAGTATTTTAAAGTATTAGCTTTAAAGTGTTAAAATTTTATAGTTTATTTAAATTAATTATAAGTTTATATACTTTATATATAAGTTAAAAAAATTAATATATATATTATATTTACTTACTTTTAAAGCTAAACTATAAAAATAGAAGTTAAATATTTAATAGCTAAAATATAGCTTTAAATAGCTTAGCTAAAATTAGCTTTAGCTATAATTTTTACTAGATAATTATATTATATAAAAATAGTATTTTTATTTAATAATAATTAAACTTTAAAACTTTATAAAAAAAAGTTAATAAACTTAATTACTTATAAAAAATTTAAAAAGTAGAAATAAAATTTGAAATAAAGATTTTTTTATTTAAATTTAAATTTATTAATAAAATTAATATACTAATTTAAATAACTACTAATAGTTAGATATTATTAATTTACTTTAATATTTAATAAAAACTTAAAATAAAATTAAGTAAATATTTAAAATTAATATAATAAACTATTTTTAAAAAGTTTTATTTATTTATTTAGCTAATTTTAATATCTAGAAGAAAATTGTTACTTTTTTAAATAACTATATAAAGTATAGTTAAATATTTAATAGCTTACTTTTATTTTTTTAATTTAGTAGTTTTAGCTTAAAAAAAAATTAAATATAGTACTATTAGCTTTTTATTTTTATAAGTATTTATTAATAATATTTTTTACTTTTACTTATTTAATATAGTAAGCTTAAAACTTATATAACTATTATTTTTTCTTAATAGTTTAGCTATTAGTTTAGGCTAAAATAAAATAATAGCATTTATTATAATAATATCTTATAGTATTTAAAGATTAATATTATTTATACTTTATATATATATTAAATTACTAACTAAAATAAAATATAAGTAATAGTATACTATACTTTCAATTTTATCAACTTAATTAAAAAAATTTTAATATTAAATTATTTAAATTAAATTAGATTTATAGTTTTTAAATTTATATAAGTCAGTTTTAATATATTATATAAATATATTTTTTGTATAATTTTATTATTTCTTTATTTATATACTTATTTAGAAAATTATTAATAGCAATTAACTATTATAATATAATAATATAATAAAATACTAGTTTTTTTTTAGTATATAAGTATATTAATATTATATTAGTATTTTATTAAAATTTTAATAATTACTAGCAATTTTATTATAATACTAAATTTTAAAAAATAATAAAAAATAGTAAAAAAGCATATAAAATTTAATTATATTTAATATAATAGATAATAAATATATAATTTTATATTTATAAGTTAAAATTTATTTTAGTTTATATTTTTTTATTAATATTTAATATATATTAGTTATATAATATTTAGTATATATCTTTAAAAATAACTTTTATTTTTAAAAAAAATTAGTTTTTAATAACTTTTAATTAAATATACTAAATATTATATATATTTTAATATATAAAAAGCAAATAAATATTAATAAATATATTTATTTTTAGCTTTTTTTATTATTTTAATTTTTTATATATTTGATTTTTAAAAGTAGCTAATTACTTATTTAAAATTTAATTAAATATATTATAATAAAATTAAGCTAATATTTAAAATATAAGTTTTATTAAGTAAAGATATATTTATAATCTATTTTATAAAATCTAAAACTTTGTAATATAAATTTACTTAATATAAAAAAAATTATATAATTGAAAATTATTATTTATAATATTATTTTATACTTTTTAATTATAATTATAAAGTATAATATATTTATATGCTAATATAAATCTTATTAAATTATAAATTTAGAGTTATTAATTTTATTTACTTTACTTAATTTTTATATCTATAATAAAAAATAAGTTAATATTATAATATTAGCTTAATATAGTAATAGTTTTATATTTTTATAAATATATTTTATAAAATAAATAAATATATAACATTTAAAAATATATAA
>JAWQFY010000799.1:0-20348 GCA_037055185.1 Capillidium rhysosporum
AAGCTATAAATATAAAATATAGTAATTATTATTTAAATATTTAAAATAAAAAACTAAATAATAATAAAATAGTTAATAAACTAAAATAAAATAAAATTATTTAACTTATTTTTAAAATAAAAATTATAATAAGCTAAAATTATTAGCTTATAATATTAATTTTTTTTAATAAAATTTTTAATTTAGTAAAAATAAATATTTTAAAAACTATTATATTTTATTTTTTTAAAGTATTTTATAATTAAATAAAGTAAAAGTTTTAACAATATATTATTTAATTAATAAAATTAAATAACATTTTAATATATTTAAAACTATTTAAAAACTTTAATTTTTGCTATTATTAGAAAACTTTATTATTTTATTATTTTATTTTTTAAATATATTAAAAGTACTAAAACTAAGATATAGTTAATTAAATTAATAATAAATAAACTACTTTTTTTAAAATAGTTTTAATAATATTATTAAGTTAATAAAAAATAATATTTATTTAATTATAACTTATTTATTATTAAAAGTAGTAAATTATTTTAAAATAATATTAAAATATATTATAAAAAATTTAGTAAATATAGCTTTATAATTAACTATTAAAAGTATTTTATTAAAAATGCTAAATATATTTAATTAGCTATTAATATTTTTTAGCTAAATATAAAATAAAATAAAGCTTATAAAAAAAATTATAATTAAAATTTTAAATATATATATATATAATAATAAGATATAATAATGTTATAAAAATTTTAAAATTAAATTATTTTAATATTTATATTATTATTATTATTAAAGTAATATTATATTTACTTATAAATAATTTTTATAAAAATAGTATATTTTATAAAAGGAAATTTATTTTATATTAGAAATTTTTATTAAAAATATGATTTTTCAAAGAATTTTCTAACAGGTTTTTATTTACTAATTAAAATAAGCTAAGAAAATATAATTAATTATATATATATATTAACTAAATTATTTTAAAATTAATTTTTTTTAGATTTTAACTATATTTTACTTAAATTGATTTATTTATATAAATTATAACTTTTTAATTTTGTATATTACAGTACATCATAATTAGATATATATAGTTGAAATTTAAAAAATATTGGCTTTATGCTGCATCTAATATTCAATTAATTATTAGGACGAATTAACTATTAAGATGATTTTATTAAGAAGATAGTAATTTTTTAAACCTTATCTGCTATTATAGTTAAAAACAATACTTGATTAATTTAAAAATTTTAAAAAATTAAGATTTTTGGGATGATGAGGAAAATTTGCTCACTAGTTTGTTTTTGATCTTTTTAATAGTAGATACAAGCTGTAGGAAGAGTAAAAATGATAATTTAATTGATTGATTTATTAAAAGTTTCTAAATAAATTTAAACACTAACAAATTACTTAAAAAGAAGCAACATTGATAATTAAATTTTAATAATATTAATGCTTGTAGTCTAAGGTGATGTAAGAACGATTTGCTTGAATATGCATTATTAATTATTTTTAAAAATAAAATTTTGTATTATAAAGGAGATAAACCCAAAATAACACCTGATACAAAATAGTTATTATCATTGTCTTTCTATTTAACTTAAAATATAATATAATCAAACAGGGCTATGACGGGTAAAATAGCTGTTAATAGCAATAGTTGCGTAGTTATGATAGCATCACAAATTATTTTAAAACCGAGCGAGTTATAGTAAAAGTTAATATTTTAATCATAACTTTAAACTTATATTTAGATATATAATACTGTAGGTATACCAATCGCCAACTCCCCAGAATCGTATGCGATTCAAGCGCTATTTTAAAAGCTAGTTTTTATTTTACTGGTTAGTAGGCTGATAAAAAGATTTGCACCCTTTCTGGGAAATTGTAGCTAGCTATTGCAGCAGCTATTTCACACCCTACATTATTCTTTTCGCAAACGTTTGTTCGCTTGTGCTCATGTTTTTCTTTTGAAGTATTGTTTCTATCAGCATCGTTAGAATGATTATATCCCCACTTAATAAATCCAATTTGAACGTATCTTTCCCACTATTTCTATTCTTGAACCTTTTATCTCTCCTCAAATAATATTAGTAACATAATAAATGGGAATAATAATTTAAATTTCCATTTTTGTTAGTAAACGTATTAAAAAGTATTATAAAAAGACTAATTAAAACAGATCAGCAATTTTAAGCGATCAATTTAAATTTAAATAAAGTAATTCAAAATTTAAAAGCTTAAACTTTAGGAAATTTTAATGGTCAATAAATATAAACTTAATAATTTTTATATCTTTAATTTACCTAAAATAATTAAAATTAATATTGTTGGACCTCCAAAACTTTAAGGAGTGGTAGCGGGTTAAAAATGGGAAGCTTGGTTATTTTTTCCTAAATAGAACTCAAATTATTAAATATAAACTTGTGATAGCTTCAGATTAATATTAGGAAACTGCTTGGAATTTTAAAACTTTTTTATCTATTAGCTAATTAATTTAAATATATATTCTCTAGTAGAGCTCATTTATCTTAAATCCAGAACCACTCTCCTTAACTTCACCAGCTAATAGAGCTGCTAAAAAATCTATAAAAACTACTTCATAATTACTAACATGTTAGCTATTCCTCAAACCTCCGGCTCGACTCATAACTTTTATTCAAGTGCTTCCGAATTACCTACTAAACTCGATTTTGTACTATGATTGAATACCAGCCCTGTATTCATAACTAATGATATTTCACCTGATATCGATTTATATGAAATCGATTGTGCTTAAACTTTAATTTCTTTAGTCGGCTGCAACTGGCTTAAAACTTTTGATCAGCTAGGGTTTGTTTAGCTACCACTTATTTTGATCCGGTTTAAAATTAATGTAGCTTGTAATAAAATCGATATAAGATCTAAAACCTGCATTTGCCGATTTTTGAATTGCAATACTTGGGATGAAAATTTATAAATACAGAGAAGATTTGAACTTTTACAGCCCTAGAACGGAGTGGCATCACTTTGCTTTTCCGAATTGTCACACCAACCACAACCACACTGCTCGATTATAACACATGGTTTAAGTTGGTGATAATGATAGTGTAAGCATTTCCAATTAAAATTGGGTGCGAGATTTAAACAACGTTTAATGAAGCTTGATTTGGAAGTGCCCCCAATTTGTTAATATAAGGGAATATGAAACTAATGTACCTATAAACTATTAGTCAGTTTCATATTACAGGTATACTAACTTAGATATAGAAGTACTAAGCAACTTGGCAAACTTTAAATTCGTATCCTTTTTATAAATTTATTTCTATAAGACAAACTCGAAGAGAAATACTAATAACTACTATACATCCAGTTATTGAGAAACCACATACAACAGATATTTAATTAGTAGCGCAAAATTATTTCAGCATAATATATACCTTTAAACGATATGATTGTTGTAACCAACCCTTTAAACACCTTGACTCATACAGCTAGTAGACGTAGATCTTTACAACTCGAAAAGCGAACAACTTTATGTGATGATAGTTTCGAGGAATACTTGAAAGTACCTATGGTAGCGCAACCTGTACCACCACCAATTATCGATAAAGAAATAAACCCGTTACAACGCAGTAACTCGACATTCCGGCCCCGGTCTTTGAACGAGCTGAAAAGTTCGTCCTTATTCATGGATTCGGAAGGGTCTACCGAAGCAAGACTGTCCCTTTTATTTGCAGAACCTTCTTCAACTCGTGGTCACCGTAGGCCTAAATCCATATCGTCGTTACCTTCACCGCAAAAAAGTCTCGTATCTCTGACCTTATCAGGGAACGATGCCATGTTGGACATATACAGAGAAAATGCCAAGAAAACCAACGATCCAAAGATTCAACTCGAATTCGGTAAATACCTCCTAACTACTACCAAAAGCTTGACGGATGTCACTTCTCCTAACTACGACCTCAGCGCGTCCAAGAAGATGGAGAAGGAAGGGATATTCTGGATAAAACGTATGCAAAAAATAAATTATCCCGAAGCCATTTTTATTGTAGCAGGATGGCATGAAAACGAGCAGTATGGGTACGAAAAAAGTGAAAGTAAATCCGCTTCATTGTACCTTACCGGCGCTAAACTAGGTTATCCACCTGCTATGGACAAAATAGGTTTTCATTACGAAAAGAAGAAGGATTTTACAAGAGCTGTCGCTTACTACAAGAAAGCAGCCGCTTTAGCAGACCCTTCTTCCAACTATGTAAGTTTATATTTGGATTCTAATTTACTAAAGTTCTATTTTAAAAAAAAAATTTAGAGGTTGGGAGTAGCATACATCTACGGTGAATTAAAACTTGGAGTGAACTACAAGAATGCTCAATTCTATTTACGTAGATCAGCTTTAGAAGCTAACCAAAGTTGTGCACGTGGAGCTTACGTATGGGCTTTAATTCTGTTGGGGTTGTACGAAGTAGATCTCAACATCCGAGATGCTGTAGAAGGTAGAGATTACTTGTTGAAAGCTGCCAATTTGAACTATTCCTCAGCTCAAAACAAAGTAGGTTTCTGTTATGAGTTCGGTGAACATGGATTTCCCATAGACCCTTCCCTCTCCATTGAATACTACACCCATGCAGCTAAAGCTGGCCACCCTGAATCGCAACTCGCATTAAGTGGTTGGTACTTTACCGGTGCACCAAACGCTTTGCAACAGGACGATAAACTGGCTTACTATTGGTGTAAACTAGCCTCCGACCAACATCTAACCAAAGCTGAGTACGCTATGGGGCACTACCACGAAGTTGGGGTTGGTACTGAAAAGGATATGAAAGCTGCTATGTCATGGTACCAGAAGGCTGCCAAAAATGGTAGTAAAGAAGCGAAGAATAGATTGCAACAAACTGATCTTGCACCTGCTCTTTCCAGATCGGAAATTGGAAGTATTAGAAGTAACCACAACAAAAAATCAAAGGATAAAGGTACTTGTGTAATATCTTAACTTACCCGTCTATTTTTGTTTGGAGATTGTAAAAGTAGAATTCTATTGTTTGAGAAGTTTATACTAAGCATCCATTATATTTATTATTGTACAATTAATTTAATGTTGTACAAGAGGTTAATAATTTTAAATTTCATATATTAAGCTTCTATATTAATTGTTAGTCATTATATAATACTTATTAAACATCATTTTAACCGCAATTTTATACATGTTTAACTGATAATAAACAAATTTTTACTACTTGAATAACTAATTAATAATAAAAAGCAATTTTTTAAATTAATATTACTATATACTCACATTTGAACTTTACTCAATATTACCTCCTATGCTCCCTTAGGTTACTTTTTGAGTTGATAATTGTTCCTACAATCTCCTGAGTAGCGGGATACTTTTAGCAAGCAGTTGATAGTTAGGGTCTTAATTAAACGAGATAGCTGGAAGCTTAACATGTTGACTTAGGATTTATATAATTAATAAAAGATAAAAATTTAAAAATGTTGTAAAAATATAAAACAAAATATTAATTTAAAATTTTGATTTTATTTAAAGCAAAATCTTAGTTTTTACCCTTTCTTCTTATAGCTATTTTCCTTATTTGCTATATTAGATTTTTAATTTGTAGTGTTTATATTTTCAATCCTTTAATAATTTTATTACTAGTCTTTTTATATTTTCTAAACTAGTGTGTTTTTATAAACTAAAAAGCTATATATTCTTATTTTACCTTTTGATGGCTATTTTTTAGCTAGGCATCCTATTATTAGAAGTTTTTTGTTAGCTATTCTTTTATAATAAGGTTAATTAAAGTTAAAATTTTTAATTAAAATTAAACTTATTAGTATTATAACTAAAATATTTAGCTAATATATTACTTTTTAATTAGATTAAGACAAATTTAAAGATTTTTTTCTAAAAAAAATTTTAAACTTTTTTAAAGTTTTTTATCATTATATTGCTATAGCAGTTAAAATTAAATAATAGGCTGAAAAAATAAGTGAGGCTTTTAAAAAAAGTTTTAGATATTTAGCCTTTTTAATAGCTTAACATTTTGTATACAACTACTAAGCTTAGTATATAAATAAAGTTTTTTTAAAGAAGATAGTTTTCTATTTAGTTAGAATTACTTTAGCTAAAAAAAATAGAATTTATTAAAGTTTTTAATAAAAAAATTTTAAACTAATCTTTTTAAAGATAAAAAATTATTTGTTTATTATTTAATAAAATAAAAATAATTAGATAATAAGTAAATATATAAGTTAAGTAAATAGAAAAATATATTAACAACTTTTATAAATTTATAACTTTTAGATTATTATATAATATAATAGTATTTTATATAAAATATTAAAATTATCATTATTAATTATTAAATTTAATAACTTAAAATAAAAAACTAAACTATATTTAAAAATAGAAAATACTATTATTTAGTATATATTAAAAGTAGTATTATAATTAATACTACTATATTATTATTAATATTGTTAAAATTTTTATATATTTATAATTACTATTAAAAATATATTTTAAAAATAAGAATATATAAAAATATACCTATTAAATAAATATATTGAAAATCTAAAATTTATAAGTTATATAAACAAATTACTACTTTAAGTTTTAAAAATTAAAAGTTTAGCTTATTTTATTTTATTTTATAAAAAAAGTTTTATTTATTTATATTTTTAAATAAAAATTTTCTTAATTAAATATAATAGAGTAAAATTCAAAGTTATATTTTTATTTATTTTTATTTTATTAAAAATATTTACTTTATATAGTAAAAAATAATAATTTTATTAAATTTTATTTTAACTTAAATTAAATTAAATCAAATAAATTAAATTTTATCTAATTAAAACTATAATATATAAATATAATTTATAATTTTAAAATAAATTATAAATATAATAAACTAGTATAAAATTAGTTTTTTAAATTTTTTATTAAAATTTTTTAGCATATAAATATTATTAAATTAATAATTTTAATAATAATTATATATATATATATAAATTTATATTTTAAAATATAGTTTTAAAATTTAACTTTAAATTTTTTAAATTGTATAATTTATAATTTATTATATAATAAATATTTATAACTTATAGCTATATAAATTTATAATTTTAATTAAGCTTATATATCTAATTTTTGTAATTACTACTTAGTTATAAAAATTTTATATTTGTTAAAATTATATTTATTTATATAGTATAGTTATATAAATTTAAGTAATTTAGTTTAAATATTAATTATATTTTATTAAAAAAATACTTTTAATAAAGTAACTTTATTTTTAAGTTATAATAATTATTTTTTTCTAACTAAATTATTAATGTTTTATAGTATTAAAGCTTTTTTTTAAATACTTTACTTAATTTAGAATCTATTAATTCTATTTATATTTTTTTTAAATATAGTAAAAAACAAAAAGCTTTAAATATTTTTAAAAATGCTTAAATTAGATTAAACTTACTTTATATAGCTAGATAAGTTTTATTAATTTAATTTTTTTTTAAATTTTAAAGTAGTATATAAAATTTTTACTTTAATATATTATATTTTTATTATTTATTTAGTTTATTTATAACTTTATATATATAAAATATAAATTAAAAGCTTGTAAGTATATATTATAACATTTGGTTTTTAGTATAATATTAGTAGCACTTTTTATATTATATAATACAAAATACTATAATGTAAAATTAGCAGCAAAAATGAGCATTTATATAAAGAAGTTAGTAAATAATAATAAAGTAATATTGACTTTATTATTGATTATAGTAGTGACAAACATAAATATTTAGTAAGCAATATAAATAGGCAAAATTAGCAAAGATTTAGTAGTAAAAGCAACATATGTTTATAAGTAGTTTAGGTTATAGATAGCAATAGCTGCAAAAACTATAAATTATCTAATAGCAAAAAGATAACTAAATTCTATATATATAATTTGTAAGAGAAGATAAGAGTATCCATAATTTTAAATAGCCTCTATATTTTCAACAAAATAGAAAAATAAAAATAAAACAAAAATAAAAAATAAAAATAAATATTTTACTATTATGCAGCAGGAGCAACTTTGTATATAATTTAGTATAATTTAAAATAAATTTATAGTAAGTTAAATTATCAGCAGTTGTAATTTATTATATATTAGTAAAGTAAAATTCTTTATTGATTAGTACTAGCAGCTATACTAAATTCATTTTTAAATATTAAACTTATAAATTCTTAAGTGAGAATAATAAAACAAAAAATATCTCTTTATTTAAAATTTTAATTAAATTATTAAGATTTGTTTATATAATTTTGTTATTTAAAATAGAAAAAAAATGATAAAAATTAAATAAGCTTAGAAAAAAATGATAAAAAATAATGAAAATAATTATTAAGTCAGCAATTTATAAAGTTGTTAAGTGATAAAATATTATATATATATACATATTTATTTTTAAATTATACTTTTTATATATTTTAAGTAGTTGCTAACTATATAATATTATTATGTAATAGTATTATTTTTTTATATATCTAATTATTATAATTTTTATAATTATTAGTTAAATTTTTTACTATTATACTTCTAAATTAAGTATAATATAAATAAATATATATTTTTTTTATAATTAAAATTTTAGTTTTTTTATTATTTACTATTTTTAAATTATTATTATATAATATATTTTATAAAATTATAATTAATAGTTAAAAAACTTATAAACTTTAATTATTAATATATAAAATATTTTTTATATATAATATAAATTAAAAATAAATATAATGCTACTTTTTATATAAATTTTCTTAAAAATAATTAATTTAAGTTTACTTATAATATTTATAAAAATTATTAGTCTATTTTAATATATAACTATATTTTATAGTACATAATATATATATATACTATTTAAATTATCAATAAATATATTAAAAATAATGTGGCTAATTATAAGCTTAAACCAAAATTAAGTATTTTATTTAATTATATACTAAAGTTAAAAATAAATATAAGTTTTAATTTATAGTTAAGGTAAAACTAAATATTTTAGCTTAGTTATACTTTAATATTTTAAAAATAAAAAATATATATTTAAATAATATACTAGCAGTTTAATTTTAAAAGTACTAAATAACTTTAAAAAATAAAATAAGTAATTTATATTTGAAATTACTTAATAGGTAAATATATAGTAAATATTATTTTAAAAAATAGTTAAATTATTAATAAATTATTTAAAAAAACAGTATTTATTATATTATTAATAAAAAATATATATTTATATAATATTTTTACTATAAACTTATTTTAAAAAATTTAAAATATATTTTTACTTTAATAGTAAGTTTATATTAATAAAATTTATACAAAATAACTTTTAATAAAAAAGATAATATTTTAGTTTAGTTTTATAGTAATTTAAAAAAAAGTAATATTAATATAAAGTTAAAGCAATTATTATTTAAGTTTAATATACTAACTAAAATATTATAATTTTAACTTAATGTATAATATATCTAATTTATATAATAAATATTTAACTATATTTAAAAAAAAGTTATAAAAAGTGTATTATATTTAAAAAAATTAAAATTTATAAAATTATATTATTTTATATAAAGTAATTATAGTAAATTTAAGCTAAAAAAGCTTATATATACTTATAAATCTTATTAGTATTATATATATTAAAGTAAAGACTAATATATATAATAATATATTAGTACTAATATTTAAATTATAATTTATTTAAAGCTATAATTATAAAAGTAATATATAGCTAAAAAGTATCAAAAAGCTATTTTAAATAATTTATTAATTTTAATAAGCAACTACTTTTTTATTTATTATTATTTTAAGTATTTAATATTTTTTTAAATATTTATAAAAAATTACTATTATTATTTTAACTATTTTTAAAAAAATTATATTATTATAAAAACTAAAAAAAAAATATATTTTTTAAATATTATTTAAAAAAATTAAACTTTTAATAATAATATATATACTATATATAATAAATTTTTTAGTTTTTTTATAATAAAAAGAAATATTATAAGTATAAATAACTAAGTAAAAAAAGACTAATAAATTAATTTTAAAATAATATGCTTAAATAATACTAAAAAATTAAAAAGGTTAAATAACTTTTAATAAGTAGAAAAAAGTTATAAGAAAATTTTAATTTAATAATATATTTTTAAAACTAATTATAATTGTAAAAAAATCTTATAAAAATTATTTTATTAATTATAATTTTGTTTAAAATATATTTTTATATTAATTTAACTTATAAACTATTATTTTAAGATTTATTAATATATTGAAAGCTGTATTTGTATATATTAGTACACAGAAATTTCAAAAAATAGCTATAAAACTGTATTATATTTAAATATATAGCTTTTAAATTTTATAGAAGAAGACTATATATTGTAATATAGTTGGATATATATACTTTAATTAGTAGCATTTACCTCTTTTAAAACTTAAAAATTAAACAGCTTTTAGTAGAGTTTATTAAAAGTTAAATGCTTTAAAGACAGAACTAAGTATAGTATAAGCATTTTATATTTTAACTTGATATTTTTTTATCAAGTTGATTTTGAAATAATACATTTCAAAAATAGTTGATTGCCTATAATATATTTGTAACATGGTAAGAGTATATTTTTAAATGCAGAATGCTTTATTTTGTAAATATATATATATATTATATAGCTAATCAAAGGCTAAATAAACCTTTTATGGTTTTATACCTACATCAATACTTAATAAATTCATATTGATTAGTTTTTTTATTTCAAATTTAAAAAAATTTAGATAACCTAAATTGACCTGTATACAACTTGCTAGAAAGAACTTTTAATACAATATTTATTTAATCTAACATATATATCCTTGATCCAATATCTTCAACTAACCAATCAAAACCTTCATACAAGTTATTTCCTGTAACTGCACTACAAGGTAATATCTTCCAATGGTGGGTTTCGATTTTATCTAGCTGTAAAATTTCAGCGATCAATTTACAGTCCAGTGCACCTTGAACATCTTGTTTATTGGCCAATACTAAAAGTGTAGCTCCAGCTAAACGTTCCTGTTCCAGCAAGGTCTGTAGCTCTTGAAAGCAAATTTCTAGCCTTGATGTGTCGGTTGCATCAACCACAAATATCAAACCCTCAGTTGATTCGAAATAATTCTTCCAGTAACTCCTCAAACTTTTTTGACCACCTACATCCCACACATTTAATTTGTATTGATTATGAATAAAAGTTTCAATATTAAAACCTAAAGTAGGAGCAATAGTATCGGTTGGTTCTCCCATAACTTTCTTCAATATAGTTGTTTTTCCTGCGTTGTCCAACCCTAATATTAGCAACCGCATCTCCTTACTCTTTAATCTATTCTTACGTAAAATCGTCAATAGTCCCATGTTTGCTTAAATTGTTGATATTTCTTAGACAAAACGTAAGGAAATCAGTAGAATCTAAACAACTCGGTTACTTGTTTAAACCAATTATATTTAGATTACTCTTTAAGTTGAAATTTAGGTATCGGATAATTTTTGGTCAAATTTTATTAGTGTCCAATAAAAGCTCATTATTCGTCATGTATCCAGAAGCTTCTGCACAAAAAATATAATGCAAAAATATGTAAAACTCAGCATCACAGAAAACTACCTTTCAATTCGACAGATTTTAAATAAACGAAATGGACGGGAGGCCAAATCGTCAAGATGCTTTTAACAAAAGTGCTGATAAGTTAAGCAAGGATGAAATTAGAAATCGCTCAAGAGATAATCAGATTCAGCTACGTCGTCAGAAAAGAGAAGAGAACTTGTTAAAGAAAAGATCTGTAAAGGTTGAAGGCTCTTCCTCTGAGAGTGAATCTGATGAGGAACAATTTCATAACATCGATTATGAAGTATTTTTTTTTTGAAACTTTTTTCTAAAGCTTAAATCTAGTTGATCGAAAAACTTTACTCCAATGATCTAGATATTGTTTTAGATGCCACTACCAATTTCCGTAAACTTTTATCTAAAGAGAAAAACCCGCCTATTGAAGATGTAATTAATGCTGGTGTTGTTCCAAGATTTGTTCAACTTTTGCAGGCACCTAACAGCGTTATTCAGGTAATTTAAGATTTAATCATTTTAGCCTAATTTTTAGTTTGAATCTGCTTGGGCTTTAACTAACATTGCCTCTGGTACTTCCGAGCAAACCACTGTAGTTATGGAAGCTGGTGCTGTACCCATTTTCATTTCGCTTCTTGGTAGTCCAGTCCCTGACGTACGTGAACAGGCTGTTTGGGCGCTTGGAAATATCTCTGGTGATTCACCCGCTTGTCGTGACTTTGTTCTACGCGAGGGTGCTTTGGCTCCATTAATTAATATCTTCGAACAAGATAATAAACTTACTATGCTTCGTAACGCTGCTTGGACCTTGTCGAACTTTTGTCGAGGTAAAAATCCCGCTCCTGCTTGGGATATGGTATGTTAATATTTTTTATTTTATACTAATAGTATCATAGATCCAGCCCGCTATTGAAGCCCTTGCCAAACTTGTCTACTCCGCTGACGTTGAAATTGTTACTGATGCCTGCTGGGGTTTATCTTATCTTACCGATGGCTCCAACGACAAAATTCAACGCGTTATTGAAACTGGTATTACTCGTCGCTTAGTTGAACTTTTGGAGTAAGAATATATTTCATCGACTAGACTAACGATTTAAAGACAAGATTCTCCTAACCTTCAGACTCCTGCTCTCCGTTCCATTGGTAATATTGTTACTGGAGATGATACCCAAACCCAAGTCGTCATTAACTGCGGTGCTCTTCCTGCTTTACGTGGCCTCCTTAGTAGTAAAAAGGAAGGACTTCGTAAGGAAGCTTGTTGGACTATTTCAAATATTACTGCTGGTAATATCAACCAAGTTAAGGCAGTCGTTGAATCCGACATCATCCCAGCCCTCGCTGATATTCTTATGCGCAGTGATTTTAAAACTCAAAAGGAAGCTTGCTGGGCTATCTCCAACGCTACAACTTGTCTGATTCACAAACCTGACCTTATGAGTTCTATGGTCGAAATGGGGGTTATCCCACCTTTAGTTGAGATTCTCACTTGCCCTGACCCTAAGATCCTTCAGGTCGCCCTGGATGGTCTTGACAATATCCTTAAGGTCGGTGAAGTTGTAAAAACCCAAATGGGATACAACCCTTACCTTGCTATCTTCGAAGAAGCTCGTGGTATTGATCGACTTAACGAACTTCAGCTTCACGCATCACAAGAAGTTTTCCAGAAAGCTTACTCGCTAATAGAAACTTATCTCAACCAGGATTTGATGGAAGAAGCTGGAGATGATATCGAAGTCAACGAAGAAGGAATGATGACATTTAACGAAGGAAATGAGGACGGTTTCCGTTTCTAAGTATTTCTATTTCCTTACACCCACTGTAGCTTCGTACAGCACTTGGCTCTAACTCTTTTCGCCAAGGTGTTTAACCACTTTTTCGTACCGATTAACTTACATTTTTTTAAATCTCTTGGATGATACGCCTCTAAGATCTGCTAATTTTTAATGTATTTCACCCTCCCTTCAAAATTTTTTCAGTAACTAAGCAGAAGTTACCAACCTAAAATTATCTACCTTATCCCACCCTCTCCACCTCTTTCTAACCCATTTTGTTTTAAATTTTCCTTTTTTAAAGTATACATCCCAATCCACTTTAAATACTTTTTGTTATTATTAGGGATGGTTTTTTGGTTACTTAATGTTTTTGGTAAATCTATTGTAACTTTTGAGTATATATAGGTTGCCTTTTTCACTTTTTTGTTCCTTTTAAATAAAACTTTTATTTTGTTATTAGCTTAGTTTAAACTTTAAATTTTTTATAGTTTTAAAAAACATAATAGTTTAAATTTAATAAAGCTTTAACTATTTTGTCTGGCTTATACTACTCTTTATTCTATATATTGATTACTAGTTAATGTTTTAATAAACTAAAAAAAATAATAAGTAATAAATTTTTACTTAGTTTTTAATTGCTAAATTAGTTATATTTTACTTATTTAAGTGAATAGTAAAATATATTATTTATATTTAATATATAAAAACTATTAATTTAAGTAGATATTAATATATATTAATAAAGTAAAATAGTATTACTATAAAAGTATAAGCTTATTAATATAATATTTTGTTACTTAGCAATTTTATAAGTTATTAACTTTATAATTATTTTTATCATTTTACTTTGTTTTCTAAGCTTATTTATTTTTTATTTATTTTTTTTAATAATTTTATAAAATAAATTTTAGTAAAATAATTAAAATTTTAAATAAAAATATATTTTTTATTTCAATATTTTTACTTAAAAACTTTACAACTTTAAATTTTAAAATAAGTTTAATATAGCTATTAGTACTAATTAATAAAAAAACTTATAATTTAAATATATATAAAATATAATAATTAATAATTTAACTTTTTATTAAATTATTTTAAAATATATAATAATACTTATAAAATTGCTACTACTATATAATATTAAATTTTTTATTTTTATTTTTTTATTTTATTAAAGATATAAAATTTATTTAAAATTATAGATATTTTTATCTTTTACTATAAATTATATATATATTAAATTTAGTTATTTTATTACTACTAGCTAATTTATAGTTTTTATAACTATTACTATTTATACTTTAAACTATATATATAAATATATTAATTTAATTATTAAGTTATTGCCAATTTTACTTAATTATATTATTTATTAAGCTTTTATATTTATTATTACTATAATTAATAATAAAGCTAATTTTATATTATTACTATTTACTAATTTTTTTAAATACTATTATTTATTATTACTTTTATATTATAATATTTAATATATTATAATATAAAAATTATTACTAGTATTATGCTAAAAATTAAATATTATAATTAAGCTAATAATATTTATATTTTAAATAAAATTCTATTAAGGTTAAACTATTTATAAAATATATTTAGTATTTTATAATAAATATATACTTTAAAATTTTATATATTAAAAGTAAAATTTATAAAAAAAATACTATAAAAAAAAGCTAATAATTATAAAAACTATATTAATAAAATATATAATAATAAAATATACTATTACTTACTATAGTTATATAGTTAACTTTATAGTTTTAATTAATATATAATTTTTACTATTTAAATATAATTTAAATTTATTAAATAAAAAATTAGCTACTTTTAAAAATTGCTAATTTTTTATAAAATAAATTATACTTTTAAAAGTATTACATTTTTTTAAATTTTAGATATATTAAAATATAAAATACTAGTATAAGTTTAGATTTTAAAAAAATATATTATAATAACTTTTAAAAAAAAATATTTATATCAAAATATCTTTTTAATATCTAATTTTATTGCTTTAAGTTTTTACTACTTTATTAAAATACTTAATATAGCTGTTTATAAGTTTTTTTAAGTTAGCTTTACTAGTATTCTACTTTTTTCAACTATATAAAAAAGCTATATTCAATTTAATTTTATAAATCATTAGTATTTTCTAGTAGAATATAGTTTTAACAAACTTTTTTTTAGTAATTTAAGTAAAGTTTAAAGGTTATTTAAATATTTTTAATTAAATTAAAATTTAGATTATATATAAACTAGTTAAAAATCTTAATATTAGTATTTTTAATATAATTTTTAGATTTTTTTATAAAATAAAATATAGTAAAGCTATAAATTAAAATAGCTTAATAGTTTTTTAAATAAACTTTTAAAAAAAACTTTAAAAAAAACTATCTAAGTAAATTTATATAAATATTAATATTAAATATAAATTTATTTATATATTAAACATTTTTTATATATTAATTTTAAAGCTATTAAATTAGTATAAATTATAATTTACTATATAATTAAATTTATAAATTTAATTAGTTTAATATATATAATTTTTATCTTTAATACTATATTTATTAAATTTGTATTTACTAGTCTAAATAATACTATTTAAATAATTAGTATTCTTAAAAAGTATTTTTTTAGCCTATATTAATTATTTTTTTAAAATATTTTAATAATATACTATTTTATAAAGCTTAAAAACATTTAATTTTATTTATATTTAAAAGTCTAAAAAAAAATAAAAGTATAACTCTATATTTTATTAAGTTTAGCTTAGCAAAATTAGATACTTTTAGAAATACCTTTAAATATTTAAAAATATATTCAATTAAACTAGTTAAATTAATATTTTAGCTATTTTAAAACTTAATATAATATTATAAATTTGCAATTTTTCTAAATTAATTATAAATCTATATACTTTATATATAAATTAAAAGTATATATATATATATAATATACTTTTTATATTTACTTATAATAAAAGTTAAATATTTAATAGTTATAGCTATATTATTAGCTATATAATTATTTTTTAATATATATTTAATTATAGTAATTTTTATAGCTATTAGCTTACTTCTATTTTAAAATAAGCTATAAACTTTATTTTTTTATAATTATATACTAAAAATTACAGTTTTTTATTAGTATATAAATATATTAATACTATATTAATATTTTATTAAGCTTTTAAAATATATTTATAATATTATTGTAATAATATACTTAGAAAAATTATAAATAATAGTTAAAAATATATAAACTTTAATAATATTTATATATAATAAATATTAAACATAATATTTACACTTTGTAAAATTTAAAATTTTAAAATTTTTTTATTTTAATACTTACTATATTAGAAATAATATATTTAATTTTTGAAAATTTTTTTTTAATATATAAAATTTTAAAAGTATTTTATACTTTTAAAAATAATGTTTACTTTTAATTTTTATTTAAATTTTAATAATATTTAGTAGAATAACTAAATATTATATACTTTTTAATATATAAAAAGCAAATAAATGTAATTAAAAATATTTATTTTTAGCTAAATTTATTAGCTTAATTTTTTGTTATTTGATTTTTAAAATTAAAATTAGCTACTTTTAAAAGTAGCTAATTATTTATTAATATTAATTTAATTTTTTAATTAAATATATATTTAAAAGCTTTAAATTTTATACATTATACTTAATTTAATATTAATTAATTTTTATATTTAAAGCTTTAAAAAAATAGTTTTTAAATTAATAAATTATTTTTATTTAAAAATTAATATGTAAACTTTATATAAAAACTAACTTATTAACAATTCTTAATTAATATTTTTACTATTTATTTAATTTAAAAAAATAAAACTAATTATATTTTTGATATATTATATATATATTATAATAATAAAGTTAATACTAATTTTACTAATTTTATTACTTTAGTTATAACTTTTTTATAATATATTTAGGATATTTAAATTAAAAAACTAGTAGTAAAATTATATCTAATATAGTTTTTTAAACTTTTTTTATAAAATTAAATATTAAAGTTTAAATTTAATATTATTATTATTAGTAATAAAAATATTACATTTTAATTATAATAGTAATAAAATAAAAATTAATTAATTAACTAAATATTTAAAAAAAATAGTTAAAAAATCTAAAACTTTAAATAAATTTTAATAAAATTTATTTTTTATTTTTTAATAGTAGTTATTATAATATTATATTTTTTAATTTTATAAAAATAATAGTTAGTTTTAATAATTTAAATATAAATTATTAAAATTTTAATTTAGTTAATTTTAAAGTACTTTAAATAATATCTTAAAATATAAAATAAAGTAAATTTTTAAATTTTATTAAAACTAATATTTTAAGTTAATATAGTTTAAAAAATGTTAGCTATATATATAATTACATATATTAAAATAAAGTAAAATAGTTAAAAAAATCTATAAAAAATAAAAGATTATTATAATTATTAAATTTATTATTTAGAATTATTAAGCTAATAGTTATTTAAGTAAATTATTTATTAATTAAACTTTTTTTATTTAAAAGCTAATTAAGTTAATATGTTTTAAATAAGCTTTATAATAAATTTTAATATACTAAGTAAAAAAATATAATATAATATATATATTAATAAAAAATTTAAATAAAAAGAATATTTTTTTAATTTAATAATATTTATTATTATTTTAATAATTTTATATAAAAATATATTAGTATTATTATTTATTTTACTTTTATAAAAAAAAGTATATTAATATTATACTCTTTTAATTTTTTAATTTTTAAGCTATTATTTTAACCTTTATATTTTATATTTAGCTAACAATTACTTTTAATATTTTTGAAAACTTTTATTATTATTTAAATATTGTGACATCCGGTCTTTGGTGTGACACTAGTGGCAATCTTTACATTGTGCGGTACAAAATACTACGATGCAGAGGTGGCAACAAATATGAGCATTTGTACAAAGAAGTTAGTAAATGGCAACAGAGTGAGATCAACTTCATTGTCAATCATAGAAGCGACAAATGTGAATACCCAGTAAGTGATGTGGGCAAGCAAGATTGGCGGAGATTTGGTGGCAAAATTGACATGCGTTTGTATGTAGTCTAGGTTACGGGTAGCAACGGCCGCGATGACCGCGAACCAACCGGTAGCAAAGAGGCAACTAAATCCAACGTATAGGATTTGGGTGAGGAGACGAGGGCATCCGCGATTTTGAACAGCCTCCACATCTCCAACAAAACAGAAAAATAAAAATAAAACGAAAATAAGAAACAAATAAGAATATCTTACCATAGCATGGCAATGTCAGCTTTGTGAGCGATTTGGTAAGTTTGACGTATTTCTTCGGTGATTTGAGTTGACGGTAGTCGTGATTTGTTGTACGTTGACAAGGTAAAGTTTTTTGTTGTTTAGCGCTTGCGGCTGTACTAGACTTGTTTTTAAGACGTTGAACTTGTAAGTTCTTGAGTGAGAATAATGGAACAAAGAGTTATTCTTTGTTCCAATTTTCAATTAAATTGTCAAGATTTGTTAAGTAAATTATCAAGATAAATTCGTGTAATTTCGTCATCTGAGAATAGAAGAAAAAAGGTGATAAAATCAAATAAGCTTGGGAAATGAAGGTAAAATGATGGGAATAATCATTAAGTCAGCGACTTATAAAGTCACTGAGTGATGCAACGTTACAAATATACTTTAATTACTTAAAAAACTATATAAAAAGTTATATTAAAATATTTAAAAAATTTAAAATTTAATTATTTACTTATAATATTTTTTTAATTAAAATATTTTATTATTATTATTTTATTTTAATATATTTTAAAAATTAGTTTAAAATAATATAATAAAAATTAAAACTTATTAAAAGTAATATAAATTTATTTATTTAAAATAAAAGAATAATAAAAATATTTTTAGCCTAATTTAAATTATAAATTAACACCATTTTTAAATTTATTTTTAGTTTTTTAATTTTATTTTTAATTTTTTAATTTTATTTTTAATTTTAAATTTTCTTTTTTAGCTATTATATTTACTATTATTATAATTAAAAAAATACTAGTTTAATTATTATTATAAAATTTTAAATTTTAAATTATCTATTTAAAAAAAATTATTAAAATATATATAAACTAAAAAAATAATAATTTAATAGTATTATAATAATTTATATTAAATATAATTAAGTATTAAATAAATTAGTAAAATATAAAAAAAATTAAATACTAGGTTAAAAAAGTAATACTAAGTAGTAATAAATATTAATATAAATCTTATCTATAAATAAATATGCTATTTTTTAAATAGCTAATATATAAAAGCAATAAAAATAATATAAAATATCTAATTTTAACTATAATAATTTAATTTAATTTAAAAGAAAACTAATTTTTAACTTTATTATTTAAATAGCTATAATTATTTACTAGCTTTTAAATTAAAATATATAATAAATTATATATATTATAAAAATTCTAACTTGTATAAATTAAAAATTAAATAAATTTTATTATTTAAATTATAATACTAATTTATTATTTTATATATATATTTAAGAAAAATTAAATAATATAAAAAACTTAATACTAATAGTAAATATTATTTTATTATATTAATAAAAAATGCTAAAATTGTATAGTAGTTTAGCTTTTTATTTAATCTTAACTTTATTAAAAATATATTAAATTATAGTTAAAATAATATTTTATTTTATTTTATATTTAAATGAATTTTATATATTTTTTTAATTTTAACTAAAACATTTATCTTTAACTAAGTTATATTTTAAGTAATACAGTAGTAGTTTTATATTTGCATAAATGTAAAACTCTTTTTCTATTACATTTTATAAAATAAAAATAAAAAAACAGAATTTTAAAAAATTATTATTATAGTTTTATT
>JAWQFY010000800.1:0-20343 GCA_037055185.1 Capillidium rhysosporum
ATATTAATTATATTACCTTAAATAGAGCTTATTACAGCAATAATAATTGCTAATATTGTTTTTTTTCTGTTCTTGAAAGCCGAACAGCACAAGTTTAAGTTTTTATTTAAAGGAAATAAGTTAAAAGAAAGACGTTGTGTCCAGCTGTTAAGCTCATCCAATCGGAGCTGAAAGAAGAGAGGAGGTGAAACGTCAGTTGGTGGTTGACTTATGAAATTGATCTAAGTTTCAAAGGTACTTCATAAAGAAAAGCTTTAAAATAGCTATTTTTTCTTCTAGAAGTAGCTCAAACAGACATGAAAAAATACTCAGCTTTGAGAGTGGAGAAGAGGAGCTAAAGAATAGATAGATGCAATGAGAAGAAGGTACTATTTAAGGAGATGGAAATGTAGTAGTAGTGGATTGACTAGACAGAATAGGCTAAAATGATGAATGTAAGGAGGGGAGAGAAAGTTGGGAAGAAAGAAATCAAGTTAAATAGGGTACTAAACAAATAATATGTGGTAGCAAGAAAAGGGAATGAAAAAAGTGATTGATTTTTTAACCAAAATAAGTAAATAATAGAGTATAAGAAAAACTGATTTAAAAATAATTTAGATAAAGCTAAGTAAAAAGTATATTTAGAATTTAAATTTACTTTTATCTTTTCTAACCTAATTCTAAAGAGGAGTACTCTATTATTAATATATTATATTAAGAAGGTAAGTTTATATAAGATTAAACAGAAGAAAAAACCAATTATTGTAGAGTAATAAAAAAGAGTAAATAGATAAATAGAATATAATAATTTGAATTAAAAAAAAGGAAGTATAGTAAAGAAAAAAAAGATTTAAGGTAATATTATTTGCATATTATTTTTATTACAACCTAATTTTATAGCTTATTTTATATATATTATAACTAAATGTATTTAATAATTACTTTTTAGAAAAATAGTAAGTATTTAAAAAAGTAAAAAAGTAAAAAAGTTGAGATAGTAATAGAAGAAGAGAAAAAACACTAAAACTATTTTTAAAGTAAGATAAATACTAAAGCAATTAATTAAATAATTTACTTAAAAGCTAAAATTAGATTTATAGCTTTATTATTAAAAAGATCAAAATTATATAAAAGGTAGAAAAAGTATAATATTATTAACTTTATAGCTATAGTTTTACTATTTAATATCCAAAATTAAAAATAATAATATTTTAGATAAAATAGAACTAAAAGAAATGTAAATATATAGAAAAATAAATAATATACTTAAATTTGCTATAATTATTCTACTTTTAAAAAATTAAATAAAAAATAAGCTTATTTATATAACAATTATTTATTTTTTAAGTAGGTACTAGCTAATAATAAAAAATACTAAAGAAGTAAAAAATAATTTTTAAAAAATAAAAAAGTTATAAAAGAAAGAAAAAAAATTAAAATATATTATAGTATATTTAAAATAGCTTATTTTAATACTATTAGCTTATTTATAAATATATTAAATAATTATATTAGTAGTAATATTTTAGAAAGTGCAGAGAAAAATATATATAATGTTGCAAATATTACAACTTTAAAAGCTAAAGAAAAATTATCTAGTTTAGTAAGCTTAATAGTTAAAAAATAAAATACTAAATTAAAAAAAAGTTATATAAAAGTAAAAATAAAGTATTATTTTAATATATTTTAAAAAAATAATAAAATAGTAGAAAAAATAGTTAAATAAAATAATTTATATAGTAGATAAAATATTTTATCTAGGCTTAAATTACTATAGTTTAATTTTTAAAAAAGCAGATTAATAACTTTAAATAATAAAAATATTAAATAAATATTTATAAATCTAAAAAGTAAAATTAATAAAAATAAGAAAAATTCAAAAAAATAAAATAGTAGTAATAAAAATTAAAATTAAAAAATAAATAAAAAACTAATAGCTTATAAATATTAGCTTTATTAAAATTTTATTAATTATTATTTTATTACTTAAAATAGTACTTAGTAATACTAAAAGCTTAAATAACTTTAACTTTATTAAAAATGTTTAGATATTTATTTATTTTAAACTACTTATTTAATAGCTATAACTTTAGCTTAGTTTTAATAAAAAGTAGAAAAAAGAAAATTAAAAGTATTTAAAAAAATAATAAAATAATAAAGTTTTATTAAATAAAAATAAAAATATCTATAAAGTTTAATATTGAAAAATAAGAATTAATAATAAAGTTTAATAAAATAAAAAATATTAAAAAAATACTAATATAGTTAAAACTTAAGCTATAAATAAAAGCAAAAAATTAAAAATAAAATAAAATATTAGAAAAGTAAGTATAAAGAAAAAAACTATATTAATTTTAAAATTATATATAAATCTTTAATTTTTTTAATAATTTAATTATTATAACAAAAAAAAGTAAATAAAATATTTAGAAAAGTAGTATAATTAGTAAACTAAAAGTTAATATAAATAAAAATAACTAAAAAAAAGCTATTAATAAAGTTATTAAAATCTTAATTAAAATAATATTAGTATAAATAAACTAAGTATCATTATAATTACATTTTATAATTTACTAGAAATTATAGTTATATTAAAAAAATTAAAAGCCATTTTAGTTTTAAAAAGAAAAATAATAATTAATTAAAATTTTTGATATATTTAAAAACTTTTGCTAAATATTAAAAAGTGTAAATGTTGTAAATATTAATAAATATAAAAAATTAATTAAAATTTAGTTTTTTTTAAAATATTAAAAACTAAAGTTTTATTAAAAAAAGTTGAATAGATAAATTTTATTTTTTAGTAAATAGAAAATAATAGTAATTAAAAGTTATAATTTTATAATAAAAGTAAATAAGAATTAAAATATTAAAAAGTTATTATTAGATATTAAGTAATTATAAAAAAAATCAAATAAGTTATATATATATTAATAAAATAAATAGCTAAAATTTTTATATAAATAACTAGTAATGAAAATAGTAAGAGCTTAAGATTATAGTGTAAAAAGTTTTAAAAAAATACTATAAAAAAATTAATATTAAAAAACTAGCTTTTATTTTACTTAATAGATATTTATATAAATATATTTAAATTTAAAGTATATTATATAAATAAGTATTAAATTATATTATAATAATTAGACTAGTTTTATTAAAATAATAAAAGCTTTAAAAAAAAGTTTATTTAAGTAAAGTTTTTTTTAAAATAATAGTAGTAGTAACTTTAATTATATTAGTATTAATATTAATTAGTAAATTTTTTTAAATTTATTAAAATATTAGCAGCTTAGTTATAAGCTTTAGTTATATTGAATATTTAAAAAATACTTAAAAAAATTTTCTAATATAAATTACTAAAAATTTAAAAAGTTTAAAAAAAATTAAATTACTAATTTTTTATTAAAGTTTAAAATATTAGTAAATTTAAAGCATATAGAATTAGTAATTTTACTATAATAAAAAATAACATTAATATATAAAGCTAGTAAGTAATAAATTATTTTATTTATTTATTATTATTATAATATAAGTAAAAAGTTATAATATATATTTTTTAGCTAAATTAAAAATATCTTCAAATATAAATAAATTTATATAATTTATATAATTTAATAAAATATTAGTAGATTAGTTTAGAAAAAAAATAAAATATAAAAAAATTATTTTTAAGTTAAAAGTATATTAAATATATAGTTACTACTTTTTATACTAAAATAATAATTAGAAATTATATTAAAAATACTAAAATTAAAAAAAAATTTAAAGTTAATATATTATTTTTTTGTTAAATTATTTTTAAAATTTAATATTTTATATATATATTTTTAAATTAAGTAAATTTATTAATTATAGGCTTTAATTTTATTTAGTTAGAGTTAAAAAAAGATAAAAAATAGTAGTAGTAGTAGTTTATAAATTTTTAATAGGTATATTAAACTTAAAAAGAAATGATTTTTTAAAAATTAGTTTAAAGTAAATTATAATAAAATTATAACTTAAAAAGTAAATAAAAATAAAAAAGATAAAAGAAAATAAAATAGCTATATAGTAGTTATAAATTAATTATATAATATAGGCTATTATTATAAAATTTTAAAATTAAATTTAAAATAGTATAAATAAATTAAATTAAATTAAATTAAATAAAAAAGTATAAAATGTAAGAAAAATAAAAATATAATATTTAACTAAAGCTAAAAAATAATTAAATAAAAAAAAAGTTATAAATTATAAATTTTGCTAAAGTTATATAAAAGAAAAAAAATAGTAGTAATATAAGTAATATATTACTTTATAATATATTTATTTTTTAAAATATAAAATTTTAAACAATTTTAATAAAATATGTTAAATATTATTAGCTTTTAATATTTTATTTATTTTAGATTTTTTTAGCTTAATTTTTTAAATTAAAATAAGCTACTTTTAAAAGTAGTTAATTACTTATTTATCTAAATAGAATTATTTGAATTTATATAATTTTACTTTATAAATGAATATAATTTAATAATAATAATATATTTATAGCATTATTAAAAAAGTATATTAATTTAATTAAGGTTACAAATCTAATTATATAGCTATAAAAACTTATAACTAATAGCTACAAATTTTAATAAAATAGTTTTAACTTATAAGTTACAAAAAATAGCTATAAAATATAAATTTAAAATATTAATACAATATAAATAAGTGTTTTTTAAAGTTATACCATTAAATGTTTTATAATAAAATATTTTCTAATTTAACAATATTATAAAATTTTAACTTAAAGTTAAGTAAACTAAATTTATACTAATTTTTTAAATTTTAACAAGTAGTTTATCTTAACTAAATAAACAACTTTTATTATTAAAGTATTTTTTATTTTTATTTTTTAAATTTTTTATATAGCTAAAGTTAATAAATATTAAAATTTTATAAATTATTTTAATTAAAATATAAAACTATATAGTTTTTAACTTAAATATATTATATTATATTTTAAGAAATTAAAAATATACAGTGCTTTTAAAATAGATAATAGATACTATTAAATTTTATTGCTATTATAAAAGTATATACTAAGTAAAAATATTTTGCATATATATAACTTAAAAATCTTTGATTAACTTTTGATAGGCTATATTTAAAAGCTGAGATTTACTTATTAATATATATTTTATGTAAATAAATAAGTATAATATATAAGATATAGACAAGTATTTTAGTTTTTTACAAATTATATTTTTAGTATTTTATTTTAAATTGAAATCAGTTACTTTAATTAACTGTTTATATATGTAAAATAAAGCAAATTTTAAAATAGCTATAACTTTATAAGTAGGATACTATACAAATATAACATATAAAAAGTATATAAGTTTTGATATAAAATAAAATTTGAAACTATTTATACATTATATCTCTTTTTAAAACAAAAAAAAATTTATTAGTACAACTGCTACAATTTTAATTTGTTATATTGATATATAAATTATTCTATAGATTTTAAAAAAAGCAAACATATGTCCTAATTAAGCTATATATATATACTTATTTATAGTAGTATCCACTACATTTAAATTTATAAAGCTTAATAATTTTAGGTAAAATGTATCAAAATTTAAATATTTAACTGATTAAATTAAGTGTAGTAAATAATTTTATATTTTATATTTTATATTTATTCATTGTACAGATTAAGATTTTTACTTCTAAAATAGATGATTGCCTATATAAAAATATATTAGTAAAAAATTAAAAACATTTATAATAATTTTTGTTACTATATATTTAAATAAGCTGCAATATAAAATTATTACAATAAGTACAGCTTATTAACATGGGAAAAAGGAGAAAATAACCTACCTTTGAGTTAAAAAGAACTATACCACTAGTTTAATAGTTGGAACAGATATCAGTTAACAATTAAGAGTATATAAACTGAGAGAGAAGCTTAGAGTTGGAAAATATAGATAGACAACTGTTTTAATTGCAGTTTGTGAATAAATCACTTAATCACTTACTATTACATTAAAATAACATTTGGAAAACTACTATTTAAAATATGAAAATTTTATCTTCAACAGAACAAAGTGCTAAATTATAATGTGAACAAAATAAACACTTGTAGAAATTTAAAGGAAGAAATATAATTGACTAATTTATAAATTTATTATAGTAATATATAATATATGTAATAGAGAGCCAATAGTTTTGGTTACTACTTTTCTTAATAAAGCTGGAAAACTTGCCTTCATTTTTTAAGTACTGGTAGCAGCTGACATCAATTGAATTTATTGTGAAAGTAACTTTAATTACTAAAAAAAGGTGTTCAAATTTTATTAATAATGAAAATAAATCGATCTTCTAACATAATTTATACCATTATTTTAAAATAATAAAAGTGGTATGCTACCAGCTATAAGTGTAATTTAGCAAGGAGTAACTTCTTTATTGGAACCTACCTACCGAAAGGATTTTTTAATATCACAATCCAATTTAAATATTAGTAAAGGAATCGAAATCTATTTATAAATTTTGTTGATAGCAGCTACAAACTTTGTGAAGGATCTTATGTTAACGTTTTAAAAATGGAAGAAATTTAATGGGATATCAGTTGCCTAACTACGTTCTTATAGCAGATATATTTATTTAACCAAGTTCTTCTATCCTTATCGCTTAAATATAGCTTTTTAAGCTCGGTAAAATTTTTTAAAAGTTTTATAATCCGGTTGTGAATATTTTAACTATATATTTACGCAACTTTTAACTTCAGCACTATGAAATCTACACCAAAATTTTAAATTTTATTGTCCTCAGATTATCGCTATACTTCAACAGTTAAAAGAGCTGAGCACTGTTTTAAAGATCAACCTAGGGGAACTCTGCTTATTCATTTTAAAAGCTGCTTTTACCAACTTAGATTTTTAAGGCTGGTATATCTGACTTCCGTTAATAGGTACTTCCAGAAACTTACCATCCTTTGACTATTTCAAAATGCGTCTAACTTCCAAATAGGTTATTTGGATGGTTCTACAAAGGAAAAGATAGAAATAGAGCTCATGAGTTCAAGACAAATTATAAAAAGTGCACCTAAGTGGTATTAAAAGTTCTTAATAAATCAATGTTTTCTATAGTTGATTATGAAGATAGTAAAATGTACATCAAGAGCAATTGTAATAGCGACCATCAATTTATTTTTTGATATCGATATTGAAATGTATCGAAAGTTGTAGAATTATAATTCAGCTTTAACGTAGAATAAGCTTATCAGTAAAGGAATTTTGTTAAGTTTACTCAGCTTGAAAAGGTTAAGTGTTAGCAGTTTAATGAAAATGACTTTCAATAGAGAATTTTATGATCCAAATCTTATCGAACTTAAGCTAGAGAGTAACATAATTTTCGTTTAGATTATACGTGTTATAAAGCTGCATCTATGGAGTTTAAAATGCTTAAAAGTATATTATAGTTACTATAGCATATAAATTTATTACTGCTCATATTGCTTAAAATAAGCGATATCGATTTTAAGCTTGTTGTTAAAATCAAGGGTTCTTATCCAACTATTAAAAAATTCGACCCACCAGTCCAATATTGGAAAATACCCGATATAGGTGGAGTGTACTAAAAGCGTTTACCTTTTTCTACGTTCCATTAATTATATTTGAATGATCAAGTACTTGGTAAATTTAATATAAACTGGTGGTGTTGTCCTGGCGTCCTATTTTCTGGGTAATCTTGGGCTTATTTCCTTGATTAGCCAGCCCATTTTAGGAAGTTCCAACTAGGCTCGCCGTATAACTTTTAGCAAGTCTTTGGTAACTTTCTAATTACGTTTACAACTGTGTAATATTTCTTTCAACTACAAAATTTATAACAATTAAATCTTATACAATTTCAAATCAAGTAACTTTCAAAATTTTGATGTAGTTTAACGTTTCTAAACTTTATTAAAATTTTCTGAATGTATGAAGAAGCGTACACCTTACTTAATAAGATATTCATTTATAATGACATGTATCACCTTTTTTATTTAATTTAATTACTTTTACTTACGTTCAAATAAGCACTTTAAATTTTTTATTACCAATATGTAACTTAATTTTAAAACTAAAAATACTAATATTAACCTAATATTAGAACGATAAATTTAGTTCTCAGTTATTTTTTTTCATAGTTATACAACTAATTCGTATGCTTTATCTATTAACAGGAATTACTTTTTATGGTTTTAGAGCTCAAAAATAAGCCGTCGATTTTAAATATTGAGCGCAGCTTATCCGCAGATAACATACCACTTTTTTTTATTTCTTAAAGGTTAATGACCCAAATGTCGAATTTATGAAAAATTCATTAAATTTAAGAGAGACGGAAGAATGTGAATTAGGAAACAGTAGCGACAGGGCACCCACATGGGGAATTGAATCTATGTCTCCTGACTGGTTTATTGTATGTTTGCTTATAAAGCTACGCTGCCCAACTAGAATAAAATTTTTGAAATTTAAGTACGAAAATTGTATCAATTTTGTGGAAATTTTTTATCCTCTTTATATCATAACTAACTACATATTAGTAAACTAATATATTAAAATAAAATAAAAAATAGCCACTATTGTTTGATATAAATAAAAATTTTATAAATTTTACATTAATAACTTAATATATTAAATATTAACTATAAAGTTATATATATATTTAAAATCCTTGAGTTTCTAAAATCTAGTAAAAAATATTATACCTCTTAGCTTTTTTACTTAAATAAATATATATCTGTATTTTACTGTATAGTTTTTAATTATATTATAACTAAGTTTTATTAATACTAATTTACTTCTAGTTTATAGTTTATCTTAAGTTTGAAGTAATTTAAAATAAAAATAGATGAAATACTTTAAAGAAATTCAAATATTTTTAATAAAGTTAAGATTTATATAGTTTAATAATTCTTTATATAATTGAAATTAGTCTAAAATTAGAATATGACTATTTTTTATATAATTAGTTACTATATTATAATATATATATTCTAAACTTATATATATATATTTAAAACTATTAAGTAGCTCTTAAAAAGTTTTATATAATTTTTAGTATTAGTTAGATTTATTACAATTACTAACTTTAAATTACTTAAATAGTTATTAATTTAGCTAAATATTTTTTTAAATCTTTTTAATACTTTTTTTTTAAAGCTAGTATAAGAATAAATTTATAACTTCTATAAAAATAAATATTTATATATATGGAAATACTATATTATTAAATATATGTTTTTAATTTATAAAGCTTAGTTAGCTTAAATTTTTAACATTTAATTTAAAGTAAGGCTTAGCTTAGCTATATAATAAAATATTATATTTTATATTTATATTAAAAATTAGTAATTTTTTTAATAATATTTAAAGATTTTAAGTTTTAAGAATTATATAGATAAATAGCTTAAATATCAATTTTTAGTAATTTAAGCTATTTATTAGTTTGTTTTAAATAACTTTAAGTTTAATTGAAACTTAATTATTACTAATTTTTAATATAATATCTATTATATTATATTAAAATTATAGTATACTTTTTAAAATTTATTTATAGTAATTTAATATATATTATTAAAATAACAAAAAGCTAGCTAAATATATTTCTTTATTTTAAACTACACTTTGCTAATTTTTAACAAAAATATTATTTATTGTTAAACTATCTTTTTATATATTAAAATTTAAATAAAATAAAATTTTTAATTAGTTTTATTTAAAATAATGACAAGTTATTATAATTTACAAAAATTTAATTACTTTAATTTATATACTAATCTGTAAACCAATAATTTACTTCTAATTTCTTATATTTATTTATTATAAGGATAAGGTATCTAATTTTTTTTAAATATTAATAAAAAGAGCCTATTTTTTAACATAAATTTAATAACAATAATTTTATAATTAGTTATCTTAATTTTAATTTAAACTTGTTAATATTGATAGTTTTTGCTCATTTTTTCAATATATTATATATTTTTAGTTATATAAGTCTAAATATTAGTATTGTATTAATGGTTTTTAAAATTTTAGTTTATTTTTATTTATAGTAATGTGATATGAATGCACATATATTAATGGAAAAAATAATACAGTTTTATTGATTTAAACTCTATTTGATATAAAGCTTAATATCTTTTATTTTACAAACTAGAGCTTATTAAATTTTCTAAAAAACAAAATTTAATATATATGTATATTAATATGAATTTTTATAAAGGTTTACTTACATTTAAATATATAATAATTAAATTTTAAATAGGTGAAAAAATTTTCTTTTAAAGCTAGATTTGTGTGCTTTCATTATAGTAATCATCCCTTTTACTATTTAAAAGATAAATAACTTTCGGTATATAAATCAAATTTTAAATGTTTTACAGGCAAAATTAAGTACAATGTAGGCAGTATATATTTAAATTATATATATTTCATTGAGTACATTTTGAATTATTAAGCGTTGGAAATAGAAATTGGTTACTTTCGAAAATAGCTGATCATATATGTATTATTTTAAGTTAATCCAATCAGTTTTATAATCATTATGCTGTGCTAATATTTGATTCTTTTGAATTAGCACGAATTTTTTTTTAACTTTGCTTCCTTAATAGTGGAGTTTGTTTGGTACTAAAGTGCTCCAATATTAGCTTTCTCTAGCTATGTTTCTTTGCATCATACTCAAACTGTTATCCTGACTACCATTACTACATTGATATTTAGAAAAAATTATTGGAGAAACAGCCTTGTTAGTGATGAATCGGGTGATTGGAGTATCAATAGTTTTTGATTTAATTATTTCTGCTATGGAGGCCTTTTTGAAGAATAGCTTCTTCACTTTGTTTGGTAATATATATGTTTTTTTTAGATGGAACTAAAGTTCTAAATATTTAAATGGTTTCGTATCCAAAAATTGATCAATTTAGTTCTGTTGGAGGCGATAAAGCTAATAAGTATTTTGGCGTTCACAGTGAGATCTAACATACAGATTACCTTCACTAGTTCAACATGAATTTGTCTTGAACCATTTGTATAAAATTTTCAAATCTAAAGCTTAATTAAAATCGACGTCATTTTCAAAATGATATGATAAGCCTTGGAAATAAGGTAAGCAACCTTTTTTTCAAAATCGAATCGATGTAAAAGTAAATGAATTCGAAAACAGATCAGCAACTTGCACCCGTATATAAAGATAACGAAGGTAGATATAAAGTAGAAATTGATTTTTCACAATGGTAATTTTTTATTGTATAAACCAAGTAAATCGATTGAAAATTTAGGGAACGTAAATTGAAGATTTACTTGTTACCAGACTACCAATATAAAGGTAGAAAGATTTAAATTTGTATTTAACAATTTATTAATTTTTATATTATAAAGTATTGAAGCACAAAGAAGAAAACCAAGTGAAATTAGATACGAATAGAGCTTTTCATCATATAAGTAAAAGAATGACAACAACTTTTTACTTATAGTTTTGTAATAGAGTTAAACAAACTAGATCGGCAAATAAAGATCAAAGAGCTTACATATTTGATAATTAAAATTTTGAAGTTCGATAAAAGTTTATTTTATTATCAAGTAATAATCTCAGCTCATATGTTACTGATATCATAATCTTATATCTACTAGGGGTATCATGATATTGCAAGTGTACTATTACTGAAATTAGATAACAAATCATTATTTAATGTTCTGTTTATGTTAACAAAGTTCTACTTACTGGAATATTTACAACCTGATTTAAATCCTACGATCAATTTGCTGAAAAAAATGTTCTACCTGCTAGAGTTAACCGACAAAAAATTATATAACTTTTTGATTAAGTAATTCGTTGAAAATCGATTCTTTTATTTATATTATATAATTAGCAACGATATAGAACCATTTTTTGCAATAAGTTGGCTGTTAACTTGGTTCAGTCATGATATTTACGATATAGATACTTGCTTATACCTGTTTGACGTTATAGTGAAATTTGGACCTACATTGCCTATATATATAAGTGCTGCAGTAAATTTTTCAATTGATTATGATGGCTGACATACGTATTTAGATAATTATTAGCTTTAAGGATACAATTTTGGAATTAGAACCAGATCAAGCTATAATATTCAGTACTTTAACTAAACTTCCGAGAAATTTAAGCTTAGACAGTTCGACTGGTTACGATGTACAGTTGGTAGTTAGACTAGCTTTGCAGCTGTTCAACAAATATAGCCCTGATTTTCTATTAAATAGCTTAGATCCAGTCGATCCTAGGTAACTATATCTACATCCATGTTGTTTATTTTATTTAGATCCAACTTCTTTAAAGTTGATAGCAAGCTGAAGCAAGTTAAAAATAGTAAGGAAATGTTACAATTACTAGATTTATGTAATTCAGATAACTTAAACCGGAGAAATAATGTCAATTTACCGCAAAAAACATATACTAAGAGTTTGATTTGGAATAATTTTTTATTATTTTACTATAAGTACTGTAGTATGAGTAATGTTGAGTTCTTTAAGAATAGTTTGATTCCTTTGGTAACAATTTTTATTGTGGTGTTTGCTGTGATTCTTGGAAGTTATATAAATCGGTGATATGTTTTTAAAGATATGTAGAATTCAATTGTTTGAGTTTAAACATATATATATATATATTAGTTGTGCTTAAATTAAGTAATCTAAACTAATAAAAATATTTATATTGTATAAGTAAATTTTAATATAAATAAATATTGTTGGTATATTCAAGTTTATTACTATTGGTTTTTTGAAATAAATAATGATAAGAAAACTTTAAGTTTTGTAGTACTCAGCCTTATATTGATTATTATATTTGAAAAAAAAAATAAAAAGTTTAATATTATTTGCTAATATTAAGTTAAAATTTAAAATTATACTATTAAAGTAATAGTAAAGTATTTTTAAAACAATTAGAAAGCTCTTCAATATATTTATTTTTTTCTTTTAAAAAGTTTTTAATATAATTATTTTAATTTAATAAGTTATTTTTAGCAAAAAATAAAAATTATTTAAAATAATATTTAATAATTAATATTTTTAATTCTAAACTTATATATAACTTAATTATTATAATATTACTATAGTTTATATAGGTTTATTTTAGTAGTTTTTATCTAATAAGCTTGTAATAAAATAAAACTATTTATTTATATTATATTTAAATTAATATAATAAAAATAATAAACTTTTTATTAATATAAGAGTATAATATAATAGTTTTTATTTAAGTTAGTTAGCAATTAAAATTAAAATTTATTATAAAAATAAATTTACTAAGAAAAAAAATCTAATTAATTATTTTTAATTTTAATTTTTTTAAAATAACTAACTTTATACTAATTACAAGCTAAAATAATTTTAATTAAAGAGCAAAAATATATTTCTTAGTTTAAAAATTTAGCTTGAGTATATTTAACTAATATTAAAAGTAATAAAGTACTTTTAAATAAATATAAAATGCAATTGCTTAATAAAACAATATATATATAAATATTAAAAATTGTATTTAAATTAAGTAATTATTATAATTTATTTTATAATAGTTTTAATATAAGTATTATACTAAAATTTAGTATTAATTAAGTTTAAATTAAATAAAAATTATACTAAAAACTACTTTATTTATATATTTTTTCAGTATTATTCTATATATTATTTAAAAAGTTTATTAATAGCCTTCTTTACTTTTTTATTTTATTTTATTTCATTTCATTTTTAGCCTTTATTATTATATTTTTTAATAAATGTTATATTTAGCAACTAGTACTTTTCTTTATTTTAACTAAACTTGTATTTACTTATAAATTTATCTCTTTATTATTTATTTATTTCTAGCTTCATTTTTAATTTCTAGTATTATTTATTTCCAATTTTAGCATAATGTTTTTCCTAAAACTAAAATTAAAAATAACTTATTTTATAGCTGTTAATATTTTTTAAAACTTTCTGTAAAATTTTTAAAAGTCCTATATTAATTTACCTGTAATATAAAAGCGTTTTAACAGTTGGATTTTTTATTTTTCTTATCATCTGATGCTATAGATACTAAATGCTCATTATGTACCTGCTAGGCTATATTCTTATCTGAAAAATAGCATAAAACTTCAAACATTCTCTCTTAGAGAGCTTTTGGCCTATTATTCTCCTATTTTTATGGTATTATTGCTGTGTAGCAAACCCTGCCTCCTTTGGTTTATGGATTCATGCTGAATAAAAGGACAAGAATATATACTGTACTATTTTCGTCTATAATAAATTATAAGTTACTCTTGCTAAGTTAAAAAATACAAACAGTATTTATATAATATACTATTAAGATAATGTTGAAAATTCTAATAGAAAGTTCATTCATTTTGATTTTATTTTATCTTTATATTTTCAAATAAAGTATTTTATCTCAATCTTAAATATTTAATTAAATTTAACTTTTACTTATAAAAATAAAATTTGACTATATATATAAATGTAGATATTACTATGCTATCGCTCTCATTATTTAGAAGAGTGCCGCTAATCTAACATATAACTACTTTTTTATTTATTTCAGATCCAAAGGTTTAACGAATATGGAAGTTATGGCTCCAATACATGCAATAGTAATCGAAATAGATGACATAATTAGTTGAGTATCTCCTAAGGCAGCAATCCATTCAGTTTTAATATCAAGTGGCAACTTTCTTAACAGATATAAATTTTTTAACAGAGAAGGAATCTGACTAGCGTATTCAGTAGGTAAATGATAAGCTAAGTTCTTACTAAGGTAAGTGTTCCAAATAGCTGTAGCAACTGCTGAAGCGATACTACTAAAAATATTGTTTAAAAGAGCTATTATAGCGGTGATGGTAGCAATATCTTTATATTCGACTAACGATTGAGTCATAACTAAGAATATACAGGCAAACATACCACTCCCAGCTCCTATAAAAGCTTCAGCAGTAATCACTAGGGCGTCAGGAGAACCAGGATGACGAGCTGGGACGGTCAGAGCTAGACCTATTACATTAACAACACACCCTACCCATATTATTGATCTAGTCCATTTGAATTTCTTTATGAGGTACCCAACTATGAATCCAGCGATATACCAAGAAATTTGAAATCCTCGGTTAAGGATGGCGACATGTGTCTCACTTATATCTCTAGAGATAATAAGGTAGGAAGTGAAATATGCCCAGTTTATAGAACTGTCAATTGAGAGGATTTCGTGAACCAATATAAGTATCATTAACGGTTTGTTTTGGAGTATACGTTTAGGGATCAAAGGTTGTTTGCAGTACTTAAACTCCCATACAAAAAGTAGAATTAAGAAGAAGGAACCAACGACAAGCATAGCAATAATCATAGGACTTGCCCATCCTTCAGGCTCACGAATTACTAGTGAAAAAGGTAGAAGTATAAGACCCAAGCTGATAGTTAATAAAGCAAGGCCTACAGCATCGATTTCGATAAGAATTTCCTTGGCAGACTTTACAGCTGGTTTTTTAAGCATCTGTCTCTGCCTGTAAAGACCAAAGAATAATGGAATACTAGTTAAAGCTGTACCAACAGCTAGGATAAAATAGATATATCTCCACCCAAATTGTTTGAAAGGTTCGACCAAGGGAAGTGATGCGAAAATAGCTAAAAAGTTTGGTACCCAGTACAAGAAAAAGCCTAATCCGCGGTTTTTAGCTATAAGAAGGTCGGCAAGGATGACTGGAATTAGAACGGTTTTACCAACATTGCCTATATTTCTGATTATACTACCTACCGAATATACTAAAAAGTTTTGAGAAAACCCGTAAGCTATGTTACCGCATATTATGAATAAAATAGCTATCACCAAAAGTGGCATCCTACCAAAGATATCCGATGTTTTAGCATAGAACGGGAGTAGAAAGAGACCAAATAAAGTATTGAGAATCGCAGGTATGGCATTCAAATCGAATGCTTCAAGTTGTCCTACAATATAAGTCGCTAAAGGGTACAGCCCTGAACCTAGTAGTGATGAGAACATCCCAGCGAAAAGTACACCTCCAAAAATTAAGTAGCTATTAAACCCTAGCGGTTGGATATTATCACCACCTTCATCTTCATTAGCTTTTTCGACATCTATTATATCAATAGCGTAGGGATCCTTATCTTCAGTGCGTACAGTTTCTATATTCTTTTCGGTTGTGTTTGACATTTACGAAATAAAATTTATAAATTATAAAATTGAATCCAAGACATCGACCCTTATATATAGCTGTTTGTTTTTAGAATCAATTTTCCGTTATAAATAGGTTTATTTTCTAAAATCGTGAACATTTAAATATAATAAAATTTTATTATAATTGTTCTTATAAACGTGAAACTAAAATAATGGCGAGTTAATGGTCGATATGTTTTATTAGCTTTTGATTAATAACTACGTAATAGATAGTTCTAGGAAATATTGTCTTTTATAACAGTAAGTTAATATTAAAAACAAACAGCTATATATTTTATAACATTGAATATAAATAGAAATTAGTTCAAAATTTATAAATTTTACGTATTTGCTTATCTATCTAGATTTGTATAAATACCTAAAATAACTATATAAACAGCTTTAAAGAATTCTTTAAAAAGCGTGTCTAACCTTTTGGCAAATCAAGATACCACTCATCTTCATTATTTAAAATACGACCCTCACTTCCCGTTACATTCCGAACAATAGATCCTAACGTAATTTGCTTTTAAAGAATTGCTACCAGTTTCTTTTAATTATTTTTCCGAAACTACTTGATAATTTTTTGGTTTCTAGCAAGAACTGGTGTTAGATCAGATTAAAAATTAAAGTTCTCATTTTGAAAAGGTAATAAACTGGGTTTTTGAACCTATCAGATATACCTAAATAACTTAGATCATATCACAACCTATTTATTTTCTGGTTTATTTTTATTCTTTAAGATAAATAGTTTTATTTAGTAATTTATTCTGTCAAACTTCCACTCAAAACTTTATTCCACCATCTATTAAAAGTTTTTAGAATTTAATTTTTAAAGTACTAAATGAAATTTATTTTTAATACAATTTTGATTTCCTCATTGGTTTTAAACTATTAAATAAATTTGATATTGAAATTCAATATCTATTACTTCCTCTGTCCCAAAATAAGTATAAATTTAAAGAATATTATTGAGAATACACTGCAAAAATGAAAGTACTTTCATGTTAAACTTTTAATTAATGTAGTAACAACTTTTATATCAATAAGCAATATTTACAGTAAATAAACCTAAATTAATATAGTAATTTATTAAAGAACAGATATAAATATTCAAATTGTTTTAGAAATAGTACCAAACAGTTATAAGCAATTAATTTTAAGTTAGTAAAACTTATTTATAAATATAAACAATCAGCTATTTTTAAAAGTAGCTGATTCTATATTTCAAAATTAAATAACTTAAAATATATTTAATAAAAAAATATAAATATAAAAATACATTTTATCTATATTGTATTTAATTTAGTCTATAAACTACTTAAATTTTAAAAAGGGTAAACATGTTATATAATAGTATATTCAACTATCAAAAAAAGTATATTTTTATTTACTTTTTTTGTTAATTTAAACTAAAAGAGTAAAAAAGTAATATTTTAAAATTTATTAATAATTGAAAGGTTTAACTATTTTATATACTACTTTAGTATACTATTATAATATAATAGCAATTTTATATTTATAAAATTATAAAACTACTTTTTAGTTATATTTTATAAATAAAAGTAAATAAACATAATTTTAAAAAATTGTTACTATAGTTTTAAAATAATAAGTTGAGTATTATATTAAAATTTAAAACTAAATAAGTTTAAAATAAACTTAGTAAAATATTTTTTTTTAGTTTAATTTTTATTAAAAAAAATAACTTAAATACTTAAATTTTAAGTTTTAAGTATTTTAAAAAAAAAATTAAAATTTTAATTAAAAACAAAATAAAAAGTTTTTATTTAGCTTAAATAAATTATATTAAAAAGAAAATATACTTATTAAATAAGTATACTAAAATTTATAAGCTATAATATTACTATAATAAAAATATGTTTTATTTATATTTATTATAATAAAATTTTTATTAATATAAAAAAGTTTAGCTTTTAGAGATAACTATATTAAAAATCTAGAAATTAAGCTTAAAATATTAAAAATAGATACTTTTTAATTATTATATTATATTATATTTAGCAACTTAATATATATGTAAGTAATAAAAATTATATAATTTTTATATTAGCTATTAATATAAAGCTTTTAAAAAAAATGTAAAATAGGTTATATATATTAATATATTTAAATATTTAAGAATTATTATACTAGTTTTATAAAAAAAGTAAAATATAAGTATAAATTTATTATTTATATATATAATAATATAAGTATTTAAATCTTTAAAATAATAACTAATTATATTTTAATTTATAATATTATAGTTTTAAATTAGCTTTTCTATAATAAAAAGCTAATTACTTTTTAGATTTTAATTACATTAAAAATATTTAAGCTACTTTAAATTACTATATATATTTAAATTTTAAACTTACTAAAAAATATTAAAAATATATAATAAACTATAAATAAAGTTTTATTTAATTAAAAAAAGTTAAAAAATTATATTTAAATTAAAACTATTTTATTAAAATTTATAGCTATAGCTTTTTATAACTACTTATAATTTTTAAAAATTTATTTTTATTAATGTTTTACTTTTTAACTATATATAAAAAATATATATTAATATAGCTTAATAGTTCTTTAAATAAACTATTTAAAAAAATTAAAAATTAAAAAGTTTTAAAAAAACTATATATTAGTTATTACTTTTAAAATCTTAATATCATATTTTATATATATTAAATATTTTTTATATTATTAAAAACTAGTTTAAGTAGTTAATTTTAAAGCTACTAAATTAATATAAGTTATAATATACTATATAGTTTATATTTTTAGTAATAATTTAAAAATATTTATAGTTTTAATTAAATTAATATATATATATTATCTTAGTAGCTTTTTTATATAAAAGTTATAATTGCTAAACTTATATTTATTTATATAGCAAAGCTATATAAATATAAATAATTTATTTAAATAATTAGTATACTTTTTTTATATAATATTATATATTATACTTTTAGATTTAAAACTTTTTTTTTTAAAGCTATCTTATTAATAAACTATATAATTTTATTTATACTTAAAAAACTATAAAAAATAAAAGTATGCTTTATAAACTTTATAATATAAAATTTTATAAACTTTATAATATAAAATTTTATAAACTTTATAATATAAAATATTATTAAGTTATATTTTTTTAATATTTTATAGTATTATAAAAAAAGTAGCTTTAAATATTAAAAATAAGTAATTATATTTGAAATAATTAAATAATATTTATAATATTCTAAATATATATTATTAAAAGCTCTTAACTAGCTATTAAAAACTATTTAATATAATTAATTTTACTTAACTAAATTTAAAGTTTATAATAATAATGTAATATACTAGTTTAAATATATATTAGCTTATAACTCTTATTTTTTATAATAATTATAACTATTTAAAAAAATTTAAACTAATATATATAATATATTAAATATAGTTAATAAGTTCAGACTAATATAAATAAATAATTTAATTACTATTTATAGCTATATTATAGTATTAAGTAAAAAAAAATTCTAATAAAATGAAAAACTTAATTAATTATACTATTTTAGTAAATAATAAAAAACTATTCTATAATACTTTTTTTATTACTATATAATTAAAAAAAATAAATGTTTTTAAGTAGCTGTTTTACTTATTTAATTTTAATTTTATTAAAGATTATTAAAAAAATTTAGTTAATAAATACTTTTTAATATTTATAAATATAGTAAATTTTATAATTATTAGCTTACTTTTAAACTATTATACCTTTTTAATAAATATAATATAAACTATTTTTTCTATTTTTTTAATAAATTTTTTTAAAATTCTAAGTTTATATTAGGCTTAATTAATTTTTAAACCTTATTTATTATTATATTTATATTTTATAAATATTTATATTCAGTAATTTATATATTAATAATAATATTATTAAATTAATACATTTATTTGAAAACTATTTTAAAAACTAAAAATACTTAATTATAGTTTTCTATAATTTGTATTAAATTTTACTTTTATATTTTATATTTATAATTTTTTTATAATAACATTAATTTAATTATATTATTATTATTTTATATTATTATAGTACTTTATAAATAATTAGCAAAAGTAATAATAATAACAATTTTATTAAATTTAGATTTTGTACTATCATTTTTTACA
>JAWQFY010000801.1:0-20341 GCA_037055185.1 Capillidium rhysosporum
AGCAATACTTAGTAAAAGTATGATTATAAATCATTTTATACTAAGTAGTACTTAGTAAGATAAAATTAATATTTGTTAATTTAGAAAAAAGAAAAGATATATAGAGAAAAAAATGGATATCAGTAAGGCTCAGTTAGATGAGCTAAGTGATAAAGCTTGTAATGTCACAGATTTATATAAAAGCTAAATTCTAGCTTTTAATAATAGTTATTAAAAAGATTAAAAAGCCTAAAGTTTTATTTAAAATTATTTAAATAAAAAGTAGAAATATTACTAACATTACTAATAGTAGCAAAAAAAAATAAGAAAAAAGAGAAATTTTTGATTAAAAAACTAAAGAAAACTAGTTATAGTATAAGAAAAATTAGAAAAAACTTTGAAATTTTATATTATTAATACTGCTATAATAATATTTAATAATAAAAGTAGATAGTAAAAATATTAAAGCTTTATTTTTAATATAATTATAGTTTTTTTTTAAAATATAACTTTAAAGCTATTTTATTTAAAATTATTTTTATTATTTAATTATAATTAAGATTTTTTTAACTTTTTAATTTAATAGTAAATTTTTCAAGTTTTTTATTAAATTTATTAAAGCTATAATAACTAAAATTAATTATATTTAATTTAAGCTTATACTAGTATTATACTTTATTAAAAAATCCATTAAATAGTAAGCCTAAAAGAAAATAAAAAGCTTTACTTAAGTAATAAACAAGATAATTTATATAAAAATAAATATTAATAACTAAATAAGTAAATATATTAAAAATAAATATATTAGAAAAATAAAAATGTAATAAAGTTAGCATAGCTAATAGTATTAAACTAAAGAAAAAAATGAGTAAAAATTTTAAAATAGCTATAATAGTATATTTTTAAAAAGTTAATTAGCTAAAAAATTATAATAGTTAAATATATAAAATAGTTAATAAAGTAAGTAAAAAGATAGAGCTATTAAATATAAATTTTATAAAATAAAATAAAACTTTAAATAAGTAACTTATAATATATTTATTTAATTTTTAAAGATAATATAGTAATTTTATATAGTATTTCAGTTTTTAGATTTTATATATATATATATTTTATTTTTAATAATTTTAGTTAAATATTATAATATAATATAAAATGAAAATAGCATTTTAATAAGAAATTATATTAAATTAATACTATTATTTTATATAAAATAAGTATTATATTTTATAATATACTTTATTTAATAGTATTTTTTAAATTTTATAGCTTTAAGTATTAAAAAAAGAAAATAAAAAAATTTTAAAAAATATAGTATTAAATTTTATACTTAAGCTAAAAATTAAACTTTAAACTTTTATAAATTGTTTATATTTTTATTTATTAATTTATAAATCTTTATATATATATATTAAATTATAATATATAGCTAAAAAGAAAAATATAGTATTAATTTAAGTATATAATAAAAAAAAGTAAAAACTAGAAAAAAGAATAATTAAAAAAATATAATTTAAGATTTTTTAAAATAAATGTTTTTTTAGTTAATAGAAATAAAAAATATAACTCTATTAATAAATAATTTTAAAAAATTTATTTACTTTTATAAATCTAAATAAAACTTTATTTTATAGCAATATTAAACTTAAAGATATTATAAATAATAAGCTTATATAACTTTAATTTACTAAAGCAAATAATAATATTATTAGACTTAATATAGTATTTAGTTTTTAATATAATATTACTAATAAATTTTATATTATATAATATAAAGTATTATTATACTAATATAGTTATAAATATAAGTATTTGTATAAAAAAATTAAAAAATAATAATAAAGTAAGTTTAGCTTTATTATTAATTATAGTAATAATAAATATAAAAGTCTAATAGGTAATATAAATAAGTAAAATTAGTAATAACTTAATAAAAACAAAAATAAAGTTTTATATATATTTGAGATTATAACAATCAAAGGTTATAAAAATTGCAAATTAGCTAGTAGTGCTAAAATAATTAAAAATAATATATAAAATTTATAATATAAGGTAAAAGTATCTATATTTCTAAATTGTTTTAATATTTTTAATAAAATAAAATAATAAAAATAAATGTATAAAAGTAATTTACTATTTAGATAATAATAGTAATTTATAAATATTTTTGAATATTTAAAGTAATTTATTAAAAATTTAAGTTATTAATTATTGTAATTTATAGTATATTAAAACTATAAAGTTTTTTTATTAATAGTACTAATAATTATACTAAACTTATTTAAAATTAGTAAACTTAATAAATTTTTAAGTAAAAATATTAGAATAAAAACACTTCTTTATTTAAAATTTGCTTAAATTATTAAAACTTATTATATAAAGTTGTCAAAATAAGTTTATATAATTTTATTTTATAAAATTTAAAAACAAATTAAATTAAATTAAATAAACTTTAAAAAAAAAAGCCAAAATAATAAAAAAATTAAAAATATTATACTATTATATAATAAAATTTAAAATAGTTAACTAAAGATACTTATTATATTATTATTATAATAAAAGTATATATTTTTAAAGTTTATTAAAATATAATATATTATTAATCTGAAAAAAAATTAATATTTAGAAATAACTATTTAAATGTATAATAAAAAAGTTTTAAAAAATTAAATAAATATACTTTATATAATAAAAGTTTATATAACTTATTATAATAGTTATAACTATATTAAAAATAACTTTTGTTTATTTTTAAAAAGTATATAATTTACTTTTTTACTAAATTTAAACAAACTGCTATAAAAAAACATTAGAAAATTTATATAATATATATAGATAAAATATTTATTTAAACTAAAAATATTTTAAATATTTTATTTTTATATAGTAATATAAAAATATCAAATATATAAAATTATAAATAAAACTTTTATAAATTTGAGAAATCTAAATGTTAAAAAATAATTTATTAAATACTTTTTTTTTAAATAATAATAAAGAACTAAATATATAATATAATAGTTTTATAGAGTATTATAAATATAAATAGGCTATAATTTAGTTTAAATAGAATTTTCAGATTTAAATTTTTATTATAGATTATTTTTAACCATTAATATATTATTTAGTTTATTAAAATTTAGTATTAAAATATTTTTACTTTTATAATTCTCTTATTATATTGTTTTAAATAATTACTAAATAGTAATTATTAATATAAAAAAAGCTAAATAATAGTTAAAATAAAATAAATAATCAATATTGCATTTTTTATTAAATTTTTATTAATAAATAAATATGCTAAATTAAATTAACTTAAATAAACTAAAAAATATTTAATATGTATAGAAAACTAAATAATCTAACTTTTATAGATTAAATTAAGCTAAAAATAATAGTTTAAGTATAATAAAATAAAAATAAAAATAAAGTAACAGTTAAAAATAACTAAAAATATAACCATTTTGCTAAATAAAGTATATTTTAAGATAAATTAATATTAAAATTAGAAAATAGTAAATAGCTATTAAATAAAGAGAAAAATATATATATACTATAGCTAAAAAAATAAAGCAATTTTATAGCAGTATACTAGTTTGTTTTTTTTGTTATAATTTTTTTATTATATATTACTATATTTAAAAAATAAAATAAGTATACTATATTATTTAACTTTTATTATAAATACTAGCTTTATTATTATTATTATTATTTTAAATTTAATTATATTACTAAGTAAAAAAGCTATAAATACTAATAAGATTAGTAATTTATAATAAAAATAATAAATAAATAATATTAAATAATTAATTAAAAAATAATATTATACAATATAAATTTAATATTTATAAAAGTTATATTTATATTTATATTTATTTACATTTATATTTTTATTTATATTTATATTTATTTATTTTTATATTTTTATTTATCTATTTATAAAAAATTAATATAGTTAATGCAATTTATAATAATAATAAAGTAATAATAATAGTATTTACTTTTATTTTTAAAAATTTTAAAAAGATAAATTAAAAAGTAGCTAAAATTACTAACTTAATTTTAATATTAATTTATATTAAAAGTATAATTTAAATAACACTTAGTTTTTAAATTAAAAATTAATAAATTTTATATAAATAATAATATTTAAAGTATAGTAAAAATTAAATAAAGTTATAAAAATACTATTTTTATAGTAAATATTAATTATTATTTTTTAAAATAAAATTAACTAATTAAAAAATAATATTAAATTATAATATTAATATTAACTAAATTTATACTTAATATAATATATATAATTTAAAACTTTTAAACTTTATAATCTAAGTAATTATTATAATATAGCTATTTATTTATTATTTTTAAAACAAATTTATATATTATTATAGCTATTTAATTACTTTTTATATTAAACTTTATAGATCTTTTATATAGTATTAATTTTTAAATTTTTTATTTACTTATTTTTATTTTATAAAATATAAGTAAAAAGTAGATTTATATTTATATAAATATAATTTTACTATTATAATAAGTTTATTAAAAATTTTAATATATTTACTATATTAGTATTTTAGTAGTTAAATTTAATAGCTTTAAAAGTTTAATATATTATTAGTTAAATAATAGTTTATTTTATTTTACTTTACAAAGTAAGATTTTTTTTTTAATATTTAAACCTATTTTTTTCCAATTTTAAAAAATAAAATTATTATTTATTTATATATATATTTTTAAATATTAATAAAATTAAATAGTTTGTAAACTAAATAAAATATATAAATAAAGCTTTTATATTATAAACTTTAAAGTAAGTATAATATATATATAATATAGTTTAAAAATAAAACCTTTATACTAAAAGTATATTAATTATCTAACTAGCAATATTTAAAATTTTATAATAAAATTATAAAAATAATTATAAGTTTAATAAATATAATTTAAAAATATTTATTAAAAGTTATTATAAAGTATAATTAAAAGCTATAAATGAACTTTTTTTTTAAATACAATTTTTAAGTTTATTAAAAAAAACTATACATTTTTATTTTTTTAATATATTATTAAATTTTAAATGATATTATATTTTATATATAAACTAGCATTAAAATATAGCTAAAAAATAAAATATTAAGTATAGAAAATTTTATTAAAAAAACTAAATCCTAATTTATATATAATAATAAAAGTAAAAATTTACTAAATTAGTTATACTTTATATTTTTTAAAAAATCTAATTTTAAAATATTAATCTAATTAATATATAATTTATATTTAAATAGATTTTTTTTATAAAAGTAAGAAAAATATTAGCTATATAATAAACTATATTTTAGTTAAAATAAAAATAGTATGTATTACTAGTTAGTAATATTATTAAATGTTGTTTTTATAATTTTAATTTTTAATAAATTGAAAAGTTTAGCTTTAAACTTAAAAATATCTATTTAATATTTAATAATGTTATAAATAAAAATATATAAAAATAATAATGCTTTATATAACTTTTTAAGTACTAAGAAAATAAAATAAAAGATAATAAGAGATAGTATTAAAAAATTAAAATAAATAAAAGGTGAAATATTATATAAATATTGGTATAAAAACTATAAAAAATACTAAAGTAAAATTCTTTTAGTATAGTTATAAAAATAATTGCAGTATTAGTAATAGCATTAAATATAGAAAATTTTAACTAGTAATTAATAAATTTTTTATAATAGTAGTTATAATAACTAAATAAAGTAAAGTTTATAAGTTAGTACTATATGCTTAACTTAAATAAATGTTAGCTTTATTATAATATATAGGATTTAGCTAATATTGTATTTGATAAATATTTACTACTTTTACTAAAATTTTAAATAAAGGAAAATATATGTTAAATTAACTATATCTTTTCTAAAAAATCATAATTAATGTATTTTTATAAGAATAATGCTATATACTTAGATTGGGCTCTTTATAATAAAATTAATGTAGTAGTATTTAATAGTCTTTAAATTTTATTGGATTTAAAATGCTACTTTTTAATTGGAAGGTTAATATAAATTTAATCAATTTTTTTAAAATTTTAAAATGTCTAATTCTCAAATTCAAAACCAAATTTATATAAAAAGAAAGTGATATATTGGAAAAGAAAAATAAATTAAAATGCTAAACTAAAATAAACCTAGGTAGGTATAAATAGTAAGGTAAAAGTATAAGCTAGAGAAGATCTATGCTAAAAGCATAAGTGATAGTAGAAGTTATAATAATCATTATACTATTGAATAAAATACATTGCAACTATATACTGATAGAAGGTATATATATATATATAGAAGGGATTTAAAGGTAATTAAGTTAAGTATATCAGCAGCTAAGTTTAAGTAAGAAGTCAATATCTACATCTAAAATAGTTTATTTAAAACATCTAATTGTTCTTAAAGCTTTAAATATTGCTATTTAATAGTTAATAGTAGTAAATAACTTTACCTTTATTTATTTAAAGCTTACCACATACATGTAACCAACAATATTCTAATTTAAAAGTTAAAATTTAGTTTAGTTTACAAGTAAACTGATAAGTCTCGATTTACTTTACTAAACCATTTCACCGTAGAATAAACTAAATTAACTTTACTACTTTAAATAGAAGCTTTTTCCGAAATAGTAACTTTTTAGTTAAAAGTGTCGATGTACTGGCTACCTAACGCTACAAACTCCTTCAACTTATCTTGAAGTTGATAATGAAACTAACCAGCAAATTAAAAGTAGCTCTACAAATGATGAGTTTACCTGTATACCACGGTTGAGCCTAATTTTCAAATCTTCTGACAAGCCAGCGTTTTCCTCAGTATCTGAATTGGATTCATCTACTTTTTCGAATGACTAAATGAAGGTGATCAGTATTTGTTAAAGATGTCAGAACCCATACCTTCATTTGACTCTTTAAGAAATGGAGCCTCTTATTTAAAGCTAGAACCTCATTTCTGAGTTCGTAGTGCGGTTTAAGCATCTCGTTTAAGATATATTCAGCTGAATGTTCCTTTTTAAAGCTACTTTTTATATCTAAAGTTCGAGTTGATACGTTTAATAACTTATCTTTGAGAAGGATTGCATTTTTGCTAATTAAATCCTTCTGTTCAAGGATGGGGTTAACTCCCGATGCTCTAGTGTTGGTAGGCTGAGTTAGTACCGAAAGTTGAGATAGAGTCTGTTGGTCGGCTGAAAGAGCTTGATTGACCCTTTGATCTAGAAGTTGGCAACGCGAAAGAAACTGCTTTATATCGTCAACTTTATTACCGATCGACAGCTTTTCCATCAGTATTTGGACCACCTAGAAATAAAACCGCTTATTAGTTTACGTTTAATAGTTTTCAAAAGTACGTTCTCGTTCAAATTTAAATGTAAACTTTGCGATTGTTTTCGGACTTCGAGCAGTTGGGTAACTAGAACCGGTTGTTTGGTTGATTTTGGGACCTCTTCAACTCGTGCTAAACTACTATCGAGACTTTAAAAGTTTTAATGTAGAAAGATGTATTTCGAATTACTTGTTTACTTCGTGGGACAGTTGTTCTAACGTATCCAGTGATTCTTTAATGCATGTTTTACTTAGATCTAAAAATTTGCGACGTATTATAACTAAACTATAAGGTTCGAGATGGTTGAATAAGTTCGACTGTGAAGGTTGTTGATCTAACTTCAGCAGGTTCGGATCAATCGCTGGTTTAACTAGACTACGACTTGGCAGATCAACTGGAACAGGCTCGACTTGCAAAAAAATATTTAAAAAGGTGGTTGTAAACTTTAAAGTTCGTAGTTGGTTAGTTACATGTTGTTTAAATATCTAAAATGTTGATTTAGTCTTGTAGAAAAAAAATGTAATTACTTGTAATTCATAATAAACCCCTTTACAGAAAACGGTATTAGGATCAACGACAATATTTTCTAAAGTTGAGAAAGCTGATGAGAGGTAATGTAAAATTTGGTTGTCAGTTAAGTTTGGACTTATTGAATATCGGTAATAGGAGACTGCTAAAAAATGGGCTACTTTTAGTTTTAGATAGACAATGATGGGCTTAGTAAAAATTATCAGTATTTAGTTAAAATTATAATGCTACCTCCGAAACAATATTTTCGTAATCGGAAACGTAGGTCGCTTCTAATGCATTTCGATAGTACTGGCTTGTAGAATTAGCTAATTGCGAGAGTGTACTGTCGTTCATCCTACCTAAAAACTATTAAAAGAAACTCTTTTAATTTGATACCTAAAGTAGCCTTTAACCAAACACATTCCTGAGCTTGGGCTAACGCCAAGTTAATACAGTACTGTAAACTTTTATAAGATATATCTAACAAGCTGGAATTGATGTCGATCTGATTTTCGGAATATAACATCTCCTGTATCCTTTGAAATATACCGGCAGCTTCCTCAATAAAAGAAAGTTAGATATATTTTAAATATAAAGGTACTTGAAAACATTTACAACTCTTAACTATACTTGTTTCTTCGGTATGCGGTTCTTTATAACCTATGTAAAAAGTGGTACAACCTAAGTTATATAGAGTATTTATCAACTCGTAATCTAAATTAGATTCGTAAATGAATTTAGGATCCCCATTTAAACTATCTTTCCATCCGAAATTCATTTTAGACTAAACCAAAAAGTTTCAACAAAAGTTATAAATTTAATTTACCTGGGGCAATTTATCTTTACATGTAGTCAAATTTATATAATACCTATAGTGCTCTATTAAGTTTAAAAAGTTAAATAACAAATCTACTCTAAATATTGGTTTCTAAGTTCGATAACATTCTTCAAATCTAATCTTGGTCTCAACTTATCCAACCTTTTTAAATCTTGATCTGCTTTCAAATCATCATAAAACTCATGGATTAGCTCTTCCCAGTAACTTATAGTTGCTGTTGATTTAAAAGGTAAATAGATGAACTTGTTGTTAGTGATTTCCATCGATTGTGTTTTTTCGAAATAAATTAAGTTTTAAATCGTACTGTTGAGTTGCTAAGAAGAATATTTTTGATTTTAGAGTGACGAATTTCATGAAGTTCCTAAGAAACTTGGGTTGGAATCTTGGCAATAACAGATATCCACACCAATTCAAAATATCTAAAATATCAGTAAAAATATGTGATAAAACGTCAATACTAATGTTTTAATAATACAGTTGTTATTTTAAGTTTACCTTTATCTTTTTTAAACTAAATACTATTTCTTTTTATTATATATCTAATTTTAAACAAGCATTTATATTATTTTATCTAAGTCTCATGTTTTAAGCTTAGCTGTTAGATATAATACAGGTGATTTTATCTGTTTTAAAGAAAAAGATAAGCCTTATAAAATTTTAAGTTTGATATAACAACCCGAAGCAGTCACCTTTAACATTGCTATATGCTATTATCCTTTTCAATTATCTACTTTTTAAAAATTACTTCAAAAATACTATCTCTTAACATCCCAAACTGCTTCATTCTTACATGTTGAACCCCTAAGCCTTTACTTAAATACCTAGAATAGCTAAAAATTGCGTCTAGTTAAATATAAACGACAAGGTAGGTATAACATAATTTTAGTTCCAAGAAATTGATCAGAATAGCATCCACATATAGAATAAAACTCCTTATAATATACTTAGAAATAACTTTTGGGAGAACTACAATAAAATAATTTGTTGTGATTCATTAAAAATAGATATAAATTTATTAAAGTAATTGACGTGAAATAAAAATTATAGTTATTAAATAATAAACTACAACATTCATTTGGCTATCAATTTCTCTTCTATAATTTTTTGGCTCTTTTATTACAAAACTAGTTGTAGTTATCTTTATATAATTAATTTAACAAAATACATATTTAAAATATGTTGATTATTTAATTTTAGGCTTTATTTAGGAATCTACAATCTACAGTATAAAATATAAATAGATACTATATCGATATTCAATTCATAAGTTTTAAAGCACTACTTTGAAAGCTAAAAACAGCACTCTTATTAAATTATTAGAAATCAATTGTAAAGAAATATATTTTGTAAATAATTACGTTTACAAATAATAACTTAATCAATTATAAGTAAATAAAAATACACTGGTAATGTCGATGATAAGCAAAACATTAGTAAAATATTACCGTTAGGTTGATTTATTGAACCTTTTATGCGTATAGAGAAGTGTTATGTTCCGTGACAAAATTAGAGGGTTAAACGGATATTTAAGCTACAACAAATTTATATATGGGCCTCCTCGCCATTTACGAAAACTTTAAGAATGTTGAGGTCATCATCCAAAAACAGTATATCGGCATCACAACCGAAATTCAAACTGCCTTTAGTATCGGTGATGCCCAATGCTTGAGCCGGGTGTAAAGTTGCAGCTTCGATAGCTTCAACTGTGGTACAGCCCGTAAATGTCTTGAAATTTCTAACACATTCATCCATCTTTATGGCACTACAAAAAGTTTAGAACTAAAAATTAAAAATAAATTGCGTTACCTTCCAGCTAAAGTGTTAGTTCCGGCAATATACACTCCTTCACTGTTAACCTCTACGTCCATGTTACCAAGGATATAGGAACCTTCAGGTAGACCCATAGCTGCCATGGCGTCAGTCACCAACACTACACCATCAGGGTGACTGTAATAGGCAATCTTTACTGAATTAGGATGTACATGGATACCATCACAAATAATACCATAGAAAGGACCTAGCTTCGATGCACCTAAAAGACCTATCATACCAGGATCACGGTGGTGGAATTGTTGCATAGCATTGAACATATGGGTGACCATTTTAGCCTAATAGTAACAGTTAATAATTATATTAAGTCGTTATAAATGTACCCCTTTCTTAACGGCAAGCTCAGACACACTGGTGGTTGCAGCAGAATGTCCGATAGCAACTATAGGTACTTTAGTGGCAAGTTCGGGGATAGCATCCATAATTCCTTCTACATCGGGTGCTACGGTTATAATTGCAATAGACTTTGGATCGGCTTTATCGAAGCCATAAACGTCGTTGAGATCGGAAAATCCATTTTTAGCATCTCTTAGAGTAGCTACTTCGTGAGCACCGTACTTATGTTCACTAATAAAAGGTCCTTCTAAATGAGCACCTAAATTTCAATTAATTAAGTAATTTTATAATAAGCTTACCAAGAATTTCAGCACCTTCAGTAGCACTACCTTTTCTAGGTAAAGTATAAGGAAGGACCTAAAGGCTAAAATTAGAAAAAAAAAAAATTAAATCTAAATTACTTTTTGATATACGTCGGGACGCGAACTAACTATAGTTGGACAGTAAGCGGTAGTTCCCTGTTTTAATAGTTCAACTGAAACCTTTTTAAGACCTTCCTCAATAGTAGAAGCATCACCAGTAAAATCAACACCGAACCCACCTTAAATTTCAGATTAACTTTTAAACTATAACCGTTCTATTTACCGTTTAGTTGGAGTTCAATAAAACCAGGTACGATAAGAGCGCCTTTAGCATCAATAACCTCATCTGGTTTTGCTTTCTCTTCCCAGAACAGCTTAGTAGGGTCCAGGATTTTACCATCTCTTATCCAAAGGTAATCGTCTTCAATTATGACGTGATCCTTAAGTATCCTACCGTTAGCTATCTTCACCAGTTTGGACTTCCTTTCAATCGAACTCATAGTTGCACTATATCGGTTTATGCTACACTTACTAAAAGTAAAACAGTAAGTTTATTAAAACTCCTTTTTATAGGTTGTAATTATGAGCCACTTCTTCACCTGCTGTCAGCGGAAACAACGACCAATTAACGATTAGGTTTTTAGTTATGACAGGCGATAGGCTAACATCAGAAACGCAGTTTGATAGGGCACCTGCCGCTTGAAGGGTAAATTGGATCATGTGAACCTTCACAAGATGGGATATTACTTTAGTTGGTAATATGCTATTTTCTCAAAGGACAAAACTTAAATTTTTTTGATTACAATTTCCGACAAATTTTGGAAATAACAACTCTAGATTCAACTTCATTGGCAAGCTTGTAGGAATAAATAGTTTATGATGTAAATTTAACTAAACAAAAAATTAATGCATTTCGATTGGCTGTGAATTGAAGCAACGGTAAATTTAAAATGAAAAGGAAGCAATCAGGTTTCTACAAGCATACTTTAAACCAGCTTCAAGTTTAGGTAGGTGACCCTAGCATACAGTTTATTTTTAGATCATGCAACTAGTTTTCTCGGTTCGAAGTAGGAGCAAGAAACTATTATCAAACCGCAATTTTAATCCAGAAATATTTTACCTATAACGAAATATAGGTGGGTTAACATTAATAAAGGATTATGTAATTTAGCAATTTATATCCGATATTTTATATAGATAAGTAGTAAATTAGTTTTAAAGAACTTAGGTACGCTTACATTTTTTGCAATACCACCGAAATACGATTAAATTTATTTTTTAATTTCAGGTTCAATAATTTAAACTAGAAATCCATACACCAAGGGATAAAAATACAACAAAGCAAGGAGACTTGATTAATGTGGCTTTAGGCATGAAATATTATTTTCTATAAAGCTCTATAACGGTATCGATTAATTAAACGCCCTATTTTGATAAGGTATCAGCCAGTTTTAAACTTACTTTCGTCTCGATTTAAGCTGATAGGGAACTCCATCAATTCCAAAAATAACTGTATCTTTAAAAGTTATACTTGTTTGCTATCAGGGATGAAATGGCTTTTGAATCCATAATATTAGATCTTGCGTACTCGTAGATGTATAGTAATATACTGTTTTGGTATTTCTCGTTTATATAAACATACGTTAACCCGGAAAGTGTACGGATAACGTTCCACCCTTTATTTAACTATATTTTCATAAGGGTGACAACTTACTTTTTAAAGGAAAATGGTATTTTATCAAATCAAAACTACTTCAGAAAATAAAATTCATTATAAAATGTTCTGTAAAATAGTTCCGAATGCAAACATTAAAAATAGTACAATCTATTTTCATTTAAACTGCAGAATTTCATTTATTTAAATCATTTAGTTAAATAATTACAAGTATAAAGTTTTGAAAATAAAAAATATATATAAATACATAACTTTAGATTAAGTTAAATATAAAAAATAATACATAATTCTATATTTATGTCAAGTAGTAAGATTTCTCACAGTGTGATTTTTAATTCTATTGGTATTAGTTTTAAATTTTAAAAGTATATACATTTTATAATTTAATACTAAGAAAAATTCAGTAGAAATTCTTAAAATATATTAATATAAATTAGATTGATATCTAAAACAAAATCATTTTTTAATTTTTGAGGAAATTTAAAGGTTAATACTGTTAATGCTTTTAAATTATTTAAGTTTTAACAGATATAAAATAATTAGAAATAATATACAGCTATTTAGTATAACACTTATAATATCAGTTATAAAATAGAATCTTGTTATGTTTTTATATAGTATATACAATTTTAAAAGTATATAATTATAATAATATAATAAATAAATGCAAAAAATATATATTATTATATTATTATATACCTATTTATAATGTTAAAATTATATAATATATTATAAAAAAATATTTAATTATAGCAAAATCTAAATAAAAATATATGAATAGAATATCAAAATTACTTTTTTTCTAAATTAAAACTGAAATCATTATTATTAAGCTTATATTAAAATAGCTTTATTATAGTAACTGCTAAATTTAAATTACTAACTTATTATTAGATATTTGTATATAGAAGCTTATTTTAACATTATTATTATTATAATACTTATTATTATTTATTTTACTATTTAGTATACTTGTAGCTAAAATTGGCTAAAGCTTGTCAAAAATAAGTATTAAGTTTTAAATTTATATATTTTTTTAAAATACTTAAATTTTTATCAATAATTTATTATAAAATCTAAATTTATAATATAATACAAATTTAAATATTTTTAAAATTTAAGTAATAATAAAAATAATTAAATATTTAAAAACTACTTAAATTTTAGTTTTAATTAAATTTAACTAATATTTTTTTTAAAATCTATTATACTTAATAATAAAATTTTTAAAATATATATAAATAATAATAAATAAGTTTACTAATTTTTAAATTTTGCTTTTTTAAAACTAATACTAACTTAAAAAAATAATTAATTTACTTTATATATCTTACTTTTATTTTTCAAATTACTAGCAATAAATTATTTAAAAATAAAGCTTTTATTAATAAAATACACTATAGTAGTACTAGCTTCTAATTTATTTTCTTTTATATATTATATTTTAATAAGTTTTTTATATCTTTTATATTAAATTATATATTTTTTTTAACCTTTTTTTAACTTAATAAATCTTAATAAATATTTTTTATATAAAGTATAATATAATTAAATTTAATTTAATATATTTAAGCTTTTTTTTCTATAATTTATTTTATATTTTATAAAATATAATATTTAATATTTACAAATAATATATTATTAATTAGCTTTTACTATATAATTAAAAAAATATTTTTAAAATTTAATCTATATATTATAATTTTTTATTTTAAAGTTTTTAAAATTTTACTAAAGTTTAATATTATAACCTATTATGATATTAATTAAAAGTTTTACTATAAAATAAAATTTTATATAATTAAATTATAAAAAAAGAAAACTTACTTTTAAATACTAGTTATTTTATTATATTTTAGCATTTAAGTTTTTTAATTTTTACTAATTTTTATTTTTATTTTCTTATTTAAGTATTATTATAAATATAATAAAAGTATTAATTTTTTTAATTGTTTTTTTATATATAAAGCTTAAATATTTAAATATTAGTTTAGCTTTTTATAAATATTAAAATTTATTAAAGTTATTTATATTTTAAAAAATCAAAAAAAGAATACTATTTTTAAAAGTAAATATATAATATAATAGTAAAATTGTTTAATATATATATATAAAAGTAGAAAAATAAGTAATAAGTATATATTTTAGTTTAACTAGATATTTTTTAAATTTAATACCTTATTTATTATATAAATAACTAAAGTTAAAATACAAAATTATTAAAGATATTATTAAAAATAATATACTAAATTTTAAATATATAAATAATATTAATACTATTACTATATAAAAATATTTTATTATTTTTAATTTTATATTTTATATTTTATTTATTTATATTATTATATAGGTTTATATTTTATTACTATTTTAAAAAATAAAATAAAATTTTAAATAAAAAGTGAAAGTAAAATAAGATAAAAAAAGATTAAAAAACTAATATTGCTAAAAAATACATAATTTAAAAAAATAAAATATTTAAAAAACTTATTTTTATTAAAATAAAAATAATTAATCTATAAACTATACTTAATAAAATAATAGTAAAACTTTTTTATATAAATTAAATTATAGTATTAGTAAATAAAAGTTTTATTTAACTATAAATATTAGATAAAAAATCTAAAAATATCTACTTGATACTACTTTAATATTTAACTTTACAATTATAACAATAATAAAATATTTATAATATAAATAATAAAAACTATAACTATTTAAATAATATATTTATATAATAATTTTTAAATAAAAAGTAATTTATTAGTAAATAATTTTCATATATTATATTATTTATAGTAAATTTTATATATTTTTTTAATTATTTTTTACTAATTAAATATACTAATATTGCTATTACTTTTTTAAAATTTTATATTATAAGCTAAAATATTTTATAAATAGTTAGTTTTTATTATTATAATATTAACTAATTAAAGTATAATTTTAAATTAACATTTTTTTAAAACTAATTTAATAATATATTATAGCTTAAAAGCTTTATTTTTAAAACTAACTTAATTTAAAATATATTTAATTTCATTTATATTTAAAAATATTTTTAGTAAAACTAAAAAAATAAAAGTATAATTTTATATTTTATAGTATATAATACTACAAAAATTTATCTTTAAATATTTAAAAGTATATTTAAATTATATTTAAATTATAAGCTATATTTAAAGAGTAAAACTTAAATATTTAATATTTAAAATTTTATTTTAAATATCTTTAGCTATATTACTAATTATAAAAATATTATAATATATATTTAATATTTATAGCTAATAGTTTTTACTTTTTATAGCTATTAATTTATTTATTTGCTAAAATAAATATTAAATATAATATTTTACAATTTAAAGTAAAAATTTTTAAAATAATATACTTATTATGTAATAGTAAATATAATTTTAAAAATAATGTTTATCTTTTAAAAATTTTAAGCTTTAAATAACTATTAGTAAATATATTAAATTTTATTAGCATTTTAATATATAAAAATTAACTATTTTTAAAATAGTTAACTACTTATTTAGCTTATTTTAAATTTATTTAATATTTTATTTACCTAGTTTTAAAAAATATTTACTTTTATCTAAATTATTACCCAATTTATAATTTATTTAGTTTTACTACTTTTTTAATAGTTTTATTATATAAGCTAATTAATTTATTAAATATTAATTTTACTATTAGAAAAAAGTTTGTTATTTTTTATAATTTATTAATATATTTTATTAAAAAGTATAAATATTAATAAAAAATATTATTTATTAAAATTTTTTAAAATTATATATTAAATAAACTTAGTTTTTATTTATATTTTTTTATAGTTAATCAATTTACTATAAGCTATATAATACTATTTAAGCTTTATAATATTTATAAAATTATTATTTTTTATTAAGAAATTATACTATAACTAAATAATAAAGTAATTATATCTATTGTATGTAATAATTTTATTTAATATTTTAATATATATGCAAATTTTATTAGCTTCATTATTATCTTAATTATAATTGCAAGAAATATTATACCTACTGTTAATTTATTATTATTATTTAGCAGTTACTACTAACAACTTTTTATTTTTATTTATTTATTTTAAATTCTTACTTTTTTGTTATAATATATAATCTAACTACATTATATCTTTCATTTTACTTTAATATCATTTTTTTTTAGGTAGTTATCATTATTTTTATTTTGAGTTGTAGTTTCTATTACTGTACAATATAATTTACTTCTTATTTTAGCTAGCTTTTCTATAAAATTATCACAAAAATGTAAAAATAATAAATATAATTAGCATTATAATAAAAGCTAATTTTTTGTTAGTAATTATATTTAAATACCTAATCATTTAATAATTTTCCCTAAATATATTTGCTAATTAAACTTAATTGAAAAAATGAAATAAAATAGTGCAATATATATATTTAATATATTAAGACATATTTCTTAATTAAATATATATATATTGTAAATTTTAAATATAAATATGTATAAACCAAGCTTTATAACTTTGACTTTTAAAATCTATTATCTACTTTTTTAAATAAAAACCAACAAAACCAGGAAAAATTAAAACCTTGCTAAGAAAAACTAGCTTTGAACTTTTGAGCACAATTAAAGACTAGTCTGCTAAGCAATTAACATTTATAAAAATTTATAAATTAAATATTTGTAATGTTTGAATATAATGCTTAAACTAATTATTATAAATAACATTTTCAATTTTAGATTCTAGAAAATGAATATAATTTAGGTAATACCTCGAAAGTATACAATCATCCAATAAAGTTATTAACCTGATCTCCTATACCCGGGACTTTATGATCGGCAACATTTGGCCTTAGCTCATAAACTGTCACAACAGCTTCTTTATTTAACTTAAACAATCGATTAGTTAAATTTTTTACTATAATATTACTGGGAAGAAATCTCCTTTAAATCCAAGATAGTACAATATAGTAGCATCGGTTCCAAAGTTATCAGGGAAGAATAAAGTTAAATTTTGTACATTGTTGAATTTAGATACACTAATAAAAATAATTAATAACAAATAAATAGCTTACGTACCGTAAGGGATATTCAACAACACCATCACGATAATTTGATACAAGCTCTATTTCTTGAATAGGCTCTGTTTCCTCGGCAGTAGCGAAATCCATATCCTGATTAATATAACTAAATATGAATACTTGTTAAAATTAAAAAACCATACAGAAAATTACAGTTTAACTCTATTGGGTGGACTAAGGTCAGGACCGCCTCTTAAGATCAATGATTTTAGCTTGACTAAGCCAGTAAACCTATATGTAATTTAATTTATTAAATTCCAAGTACCTATAGTTACGGTATATTAACTAAAAGTTGTTCATCTACATCGCTTTCAACATACTAAAAGTTTAAATTCTTTATTCAATTGAGCTAATTCTAAATTTACTTTCTCAGTATCTAATCGATCTTCCCATGGCTTAAAAATATCTTTAATCGAACCTTCTTCAACTTCGTTCATACATGTAATATTTTCAATATCAATTTTTGTAAGTAAACTCTCTTTAATTGCTTCTTCGACATCATGACTGTGATCATGTCCTCCACAGCCTTCATGGTGCTCACGACAACTCATTATAAATGTAAAAAATATTCTTCCAAGATTTATCAGTCTTCTAAAGTTCGACCTCAGTGACGCAACCAAAACTGATATTTTTAAAGATCATTTTTAGAAAGAACTTAAGACAAGCAAGCAAAAATTAATAAATTTTATACATTTACTAGCCTTAACTTGGGCCATAATCTATCCTTGGTTAAAAAATAGATTCATCATCTTCGTTGTGGTCCTAAAAATATACTCAACTCATTTTATAGTCTTTAATAGTAATAAGCTTGTTAGTCACGATGATGAGAGTATAAATTTAACTTTATCAAGCCTTTATCACTTGTATCGTTTTTATATATTTAAAATTTATAACTTGAAGTTTTACAGTTCTAGTTATCAGCTAAATTTAAATGTTTCCATTTATATTATCCATCGTAATATCTTAAATGTTTGAAGGGCTTGTTCCGTTGAGATAAACCTATTTGCAAACATGTTGAATTATTTTTAAGCCATTAAAATACGTTGTATATTTATTACAATTATAGCTGAGTTAAATTTTTATTTTAGTATTCTTTAAAGCCATTCAGATAATCTGACAATTAAATTCCATATATTGTTGCTAACCAATAATACTTAAAATTAGTTTATTATATTTTATAAGTTAATAAATATATTTGATACTTGCTTTTACATAAAAATTTAAGGAATGTGATAGTTTATGCTAAAATTTAGTCATTAACTAAATATATATATATATTTAATGATTTAATAAATAAAATGCACGACCAAGGAAAGTGAAGCATAACAATTGTTAGCATGTAATAGCCCAATCCGTAGTTACTCTATAATTTATTTGGCACCAGGTGGACTCTTTTTTGGGACTTCCTCTTTTCGATAAATATAGTACTAAGTATGTTAGCTTTATGAAACATCTGAAAAATACTATTACCATATAGCCTCCAACACCAAGAGCTAAAGCCGCGCCTAACATTTGATTGTTCGTATATCCAAATCGATTCTTATCCATACCGGTAGTATAAAGACGTCCTTTAATATTAAATAATCGATTTTTGAAAATCATTTTTATTGTTTAGAGAAGAGTAGTGCAGATGTATAAGTAATGGTTGCGAATTTTATTGATTGCCACGAAAATTACAAAATTTAAAATCATAGGTTAATAAGCTTTTCTTTATTATTAACAAAATACAATCTGTACAATAGGTTGATAAATTTTTTGAAGCTTAAAATTTGAAACCTAAGCTTGATTTGATTAAAAAGTGAATAAAGCATATTAGACTCGTATTTCTTCAATAGTTATTCTATAATACTAGGCAATTTTATTATTTATACACAAATACCTAATTTCAGAAATTTAAACTTCATAATTCCAAGTTCCTAAAAATAAGGTACTTTTTATTTCAATTATATATTGTAGGTATTATATTTTTTTAAGCTGATTTCTTATTTTAAGTTAAAATTATTATTAGAGTAGAAGGGTATATACAGTACTAAATTTAAACTTACTAATTTTAAACAACTATATATTCTAGTTTTTTAAAATTTTATTTTAAAACATATATATTAATAAATATTTAATAAAAAACTTTACATTTATGCTATAATATAATATACTATGTAAAAAATATACACTGTAAATTACTACATTTTTGTTTTTGGAAAACTAAATATAAACTTTAAAATTATATATATATATATATATATATATTATATTATTAACTAATTATATTAATATTGAAATTCTTTAATTTTATTAATTATAGATTTTTAATTTAATTAATAATAAACTAGTACTAAATATAAAGTAAATAATAAATAAATAAATTTACTTTTATATTTATTTATTATTTAAGCTTTACTTATTTTAAATTAAAACTTCTTTTTATA
>JAWQFY010000802.1:0-20328 GCA_037055185.1 Capillidium rhysosporum
TTTTTATTATATTTTTAAAATTGAAATCAGCTACTTTCAAAAGTAGCTGATTGCCTATTTAGTAAAAGTTATAATTTACTATATAGTTAAATTTATAATTTTAATTAAGCTAATATACATATAATTAATAACTATAGATTTAATATAAAAATATTATACTTACTAAATTTGCATTTATTTTTATAGTTTTATTATAAAAATTTAAATATTTTTGTTTAAATAAATAATATACTTATTTATTATATTTTTAAAACTAAAGCTATACTTTAAACTTATACTAATAGTTTTTTCTAAATTATTCTAATAATATATTATAATACTAAAGCAATATCTTAGTACTTTGCAAAGCTTAAAAACTACTTACTTTTATTTATACTTAAAAATTTACAAAAAACTAAAAGTATAGCTTTAAAATTTGCTAAATTATATTTAGTAAAATTATATACTTCTTTATAAAAAAATAATTTTAAATATTTAAAAGTATATTTAAAATTAAACTTATTTAATAAAGCTAAATAATTTAAGCTTATATTTTAATTATTTTAATATTTAGAGTATTACTTTAAAATAGTACTTTAAAGTATTATAATTTTTCAGTATATTTAGATTAATTATCAATTAGTATATTTTATACATAAGTTATATAAATGTATATATTATAAGTATATACTTTTTATATTTATTTATTATTTAAATATCTAATTATCTAAAAGTATACTTTATATAGCTTTAGCTATATTAATAACTATATAGTTATTTTTTAATATATATTTAATATTTATAGCTTATAGCTATAAATATATATTTTTTTAGTTTTTAACTTGTTTTTAAACTTTTATATCTACTTAATAAATGTAAATTAAGCTATAAAGTCCTATTTTTTTATAATTATATAGTAAAAGTATTAGTGTTTTTTAGTATATAAATATATTAATACTATATAAATATTTTATTAAAATTTTAACATATATTTATAATATTATTATAGTGTCATACTTCAAAAAATTACAAATAATAGCTAAAAAATATTTAAGTTTTAATTATATTTATATATAATAGATATTAAGTTTTCTATTTTATATTTATAACTTAAAATTATTAATTTTTATTTAATATTTAAGAGTATATTAGTATATAAAAAGCAAATAAATATAAATAAATTTATTTATTTATAGCTGATTTTATTAACTTAATTTATTCTTATTTAATTTTTAAAAATAGGTAATAGATTATTTTAAATAAATAAATAAATAAATATTTATATATAAAAAGTAAAATATTAATTAGTATTTTAGTAAAAAAAACTAACTAATAATATTTAAGTTTACTAAAAATAAAAATATTATTTAGTAGCTTAGATAAGTTTAATTTTATTATTAAAATTTAACAATATTTTAAAAAAATCCAGATTAATTATAAGTTTTATTAAATATAAAAATTTGCTTATTATTGTATTTATATTTTTGTATTTATTATAATTTAAAAATTAAATTAATTAAAATATTCGAATTTTTAACAGTTTACCTATTTTTATTACTAATTTATTTATTTTAAAATTAAACTACATTAGTCAAGCTTTAAAATAGTTTTATTATATTAATTTAATCTAATATTTTATAAAAATTGTTAAAAAAATACTTTTAATAAGGTACATAACTGTAGTTTTAAATTTATTTTTTAATTATGTGATCTACATTTTTAATATTTTTGAGACTAAGTGCAAGTTTATAGATTTAAGCATTATAAAAATACGTTGCTTTTTATTCCAAAATAGGGCTATTTGATTTTTAAACCATTTATTTTTTGTTTTTTAAATAGAGTATAGGCTTATATTTTAAATTTTATTTATTAAATGAAAGATCATCAAAGTTTAGTAAAACTAATACTTTAAAATACAAATTAATATTTCCTAGACTTTCCTTGAAAAAAACTTTCCATATGACGGGCTTTTTTATTATTTACTTTAATATGGTCAAATGGCTTTTAAATTTAGTAGTATTTTAAGGTCCTAATTCGATATTGATCGTCCAATAAATTTAATTTCTACACAAATTTTAAATTTTACATAAAATCAATTTCGAAAAACTACCCTATTTTATACTAGAAAATTCTAAAAAAAGAAACTTGTAGATGATCTGATCTACCACAGCTCCAAATTCCGGAAAGTACGTTTTTCGAAGATGTGCATTGTTTTTTATAAGGTAAAGCTGGGAACTTGAATTTTTAGCGTACTGATTGTTTATACTCTTCTAAAAATATTAATGCTTTATATAGAAACTAATTTGTTTAAACTCTAATTCAAAGTTTAAACTTCGAAAACATTTAAGGAAGATATTGGGACCTTTAAGCTGTATTTGAATCAGATAATAATAAATTTTGAATACCAAAAATATTACACCATATTTAACTATAAGAGTTATAAAGTTTGCAAGATTGGTATAAATGTATCAAGTTTTTTTTAAATAAAATATCTTATAAAATTTTACCATTACTTTATTGTTAGCATCTACATAATAACAAGGGCTGTAATGCGTTTTTATAATGAATTACAAGTTTTCTAGAGAATTTAATCCGGTTTACTTTAAGCAAAACCTTAAGTAAATACATGACTTGGTTTAAAATATCGGTATAGATGTCTGCCAAAAAGTATTCTAAACACGAATGTTTTGCAGTATATCTCTGTACTTAGTCTGGCGGATATTTTCGGATCTGCTACAACTACAAAATCGGATGGTTTATAAATAGAAATGGGGGCGGTAAGAATCTGATTGAGATATTGTATCCAAGTAAATTATTCAAAGTTGGGTTTTTGTAGCTACGTATTCCAGAAAGTTCCATAAGCAGTCACAATTTAGCAAGGCTGGGAAAGTGGGGAAGAAATCTGTTAAAGTTGGAGGGATGGAAACTTGTGGACACTTTAAAACTTGATTATACCTAAAATTAGCTTGTTTAACTTGAACTTATGATACAACATCATATAAAAGTGTGACTCATCTTATAAGTCGTTCCCAAATGGAAGGTAATTGTTATTTCCGTTGAAAGCCTTGTTGATGGCAAGGAGATTTTAGGTTTTAGTAAAAAGTTGGTGAACTAATTTATAAAATTTAACAAATTGAATCGTGTTAAAACAGGAAATTTGGTGTCATAATTGCGTTTAATTGGCGGAATAATTTAAATTATGCAGTCTAAGTGGATAGCATTATGACTTGATGCTTTGGTTTCAAAGTGATATGTGGGGAATCTGAAAATGTGACTACTCTCGTAAAAGTTGTTTGAGTCAGCATAAATGATTTGTATAAATTCCAGCTCAATTCAATTTACACATCACAAATCTCTCTCTTTCCCACGATCGTACTCCCAATTTTTAACATCTTAAAGCATATTGAACCCAAATTATCGGCATTAACGTAAAAAGTAGTCTCCATATAACCCACCTGTAACGTTGCAAAGAATACAACGTTAACCAAACATAACTCATTAAACTTTCTATGCAAAGTACTCAGATACTCATCATCCTCCAACCAACCTTAAAGCCAGCTGTCTAAAGCCTGGGTGCCTTAAACAAACAACCACTTTATGAACCATATTTTCGCCTTACCAAATGAGTTATTGGATCCCGTCGTTTGCAACTTAAACGTCAAAGATCTTTTAAACTTACGCCTCACCCACACCAACTTTAACTCTCTTTGTGCCTCCAAAGCAGTTGAAGTTTTCAACTACAAAGCTCCTAAGCCTAAACATAATGAACTTATCAATGGCTACGGTCACTTCATCAAATGCTTTCAAATCGAAGCTCCTATCAACAAGGACAAACTCTTGCAATGGTTAGAGCTTTGTCCTAACCTTAAGTCTATCCAGTTTACAGAAGTTGACCCTGATGTCGAAACTATCGAGTATATATCCAGTAAACTTCCTAAGGTTAAACAAATCTCGATTGAACTTAAAGGTAAGGGTCAATTTACTCCCGATCACGCCATTTTTAGCTCGCTTAGCCAACTTCGCAATTTAAAGGTTCTACACTTAAATTACGTGGACTATAAGGTTGCTACCGAGTTATTTTACTCTTTTCCTAAGCTTGTTGATTTTAAGGCTAAACTTATATCGTCTGGAAGCCGTGATGACGTCGATAAACCACTTTCAGCTAAACCTCTTTGTACTAAGTTAGGTTTTAAACATATTCATCTTAGAAAATTTGTCATTGAATCTTGGATAAATTTTACTAAGCCTGAAGATTTCATTTCACTTGATACCGAATTGTTTTCAATTACTCCTCAGTCAATGCCTATACTTGAGAACCTTTCTATCAAAATATACTCAATAAATGCATCCCAGAATTGGTCTTTCTTCAACTATAAAGGCTGGGATAATTTAACTGAGTTGGAGCTCGATGTGATCAAATCTACTGATACTATCAACGAACCAGAGCTTATAGTTGATAATTTCCCTCGTCTATCCAAGCTTAAATGTAAGCTGTTTAAGAGTGATGGCAAGGCGCTCAATAGGATTTTATATTTTTTACCTATTAAGTGCCTCAAAATTGAAAACTCAATTTCTGTCAACACCCTTAATGAGTTGGAGCCATGCTACTTCGTTGAAGAACTTCAGCTCAGTCTACCTGGTTTTAACTACGAACATCTTAAGATGCTTAACACTCTCTTCCCCAATTTGACTACCTTCCATATGGCACATATCCGTGAAGTCACTAAAATTGATAAAGGGACCGTTTTCCCTTGGAAGAATTTGTATGTCTTCCAACTCAATGAGGTTTTGATCGATATAGTTGAGAACTGTCCTAACCTTTACAGTTTAGTCTATGACATCATACCCAACAAAACTGGTAATGGTTTAAGAGCTCCAAAAGCATCACCTTTAGCTAATTTTAAAGTCCTCTTTCCAGATATTAGTATTTCTAAAGCAAACTTTTAAGTAAAGCTTTTTTTGTATGATTTATTTTTTATAGTTTTTACTTTAATTATAAAATAAATAAAAGATTTTATTTTTATGTTGAACCTTACTTAAACTTCTAGTTAATGAAAGCTTTCTACTTTAATGAATTCTTTAAATTAATTATATTGGAAATCTAATAAAAAAATAATTAAATATTCAGTTAAATTGTAGTTATAAGTCTTAGCTAACAGAAAATTATTAATAAATTAATTAGTGCTAACTATAAAGTTTACATATAATTTACTATTATATATTAGTAATAAAATAGTAAAATTACATATTAAGGAAAACTAAAGTTTTATATATAAATTATAATTTTAGAACATTTTATATAGTTTTTTAGCTAAACTGTTATAATTGTAAAATATTCTTAGTATAATTGTCAGTATTTAAAATTTAATAAACTATATATATTTATATAATTTAAATTTAGCCTTAAAATTTTAAATATATATTAAATTATATATTAAAGTATATAGAGAATTTGTTTAAAATTAAAAAGAAGAGCAAATCTAACTATATACTAGTTATATTTTTATAGTACTAACTTATTTTCCTTACTCTATTATTTACTTAAAACTATAAATTAAAAAAACTTTTATTTTATACTATTCTTTATTAATTAGTATTAGATTTTATTTAAAAAAAAACTTACTATTTATATTTAAAGTTATGTTTTTATACTAAAAATTAAAGTATAGTAAGTAATAGTCTTTTTTCTTTAGTTTATAAAAAACTAAAAAATTAATATTATTTTAGTATTTATAATACTTTGTTATTATATTTTATTTTATTTTAAAAGTTAATATATACTATTTATTAATATTTTAGTTTTTATATTTAAATAATACAATTTCTAAATTAAAAACTTATATTACTTAAAATAATTAACTTAATTTATATTAAAAGCTATTTAAGTTATATATACTTTCTAAAAAAAAATTAATTAATAATTTTTACTAAAAATAACTTTATATATAGTTTTTACTATAATTAAGTATTTTAATATATTAGTAAACAAATAATGTATATTATTTTTATATAATTAAAATAATAAATAATATAACAATAATATTAATAATTATATTAGTAAAATAATAAATGAATTTATTTAATTAAATTATTATAGTATATAGTTTTAAAAATATATTAAAAAATTAAGAAATAAATCTTAAAAAAATAAATATAAAATTTAATAAATTAGTAAGCTATTTTAAAATTATATTATTATTAGCTATATAAAGTTAATTACTATTTTGAAAATACTATAATTAATAGCTTTTAATATATATTTTAAATTTAAATAGCTTTTTTTTATTTAATTTTTAAATATAAAATAAAAATAAAGTAATTATATACATTACTTTTAATTAATTAAGCTAATTTAATAAAATAAACTATTTATAATATTATTTTAAATTAAATAATATAGTTTATAACTTTAGTTTAATAAGCTTATTATAATAATTTTATTTTTTAAACTTATTTAATATTATTATAATAAAGTATATTTAGTTTATTTTAAATAGTATAATAAAGTTTTATATAAAGTAAAAAATAAGTTAAAAATATAGTAAATTTATTATATAGTAATATATTTTATTAAAAGTAGTTTTAAAAATATTATTAATTAGAAATTTATTAGTTTATATAAAGGTAAAATTTTATTATAACCTATTATAATTATATACTTAGCTAAAAATTATAATAGTAATTTATGCTTTTTTTAATTAAAACTAAAATAATTAACTATATTAATTATATATAAAAAGCTAAAATTAAAAGTTTTTTATATTATTAATAATAATTTTTTTTTAAAAAGCTAATAAAAAAAATACTAGTAATATATAATTAAAGAAAATTTTTAATAAATAATAACTATATACTTAAGTTACTTTTTTTATTAAAAAGTATAAATTAAATAAATATATTTTTATATTACTAATAAATATAGTAAAAAAAAAACTTTATAATAATTTTTTACTTATTAGTTACTTTGTAAATAAATAGTTTTCTTTTTAAAAAAGCTAATAAAAGACTATAAATATATTAAAATATATTAATAAAAACCTAACTTTATACTTTTTAAATAATTTTAATAGTTTATAAAATATTTTTATTTATTTAATACTTGTTTAAAATATATTTAATTATAATAATAAATTATAAATACTAGAATTATAATATATAAAAATAATAATAATAAAATTAATAAAAGAAAAAATGCATATTATTTTTAAAATATTAAATTTTAATTAATATTTTTTATAAAATTTAAAAAATATTCTATTATATTTATATTATTTAAAAATGCTTAAAAATACTATTAGTTTTAAGTAAAATAAAGCTTTATAATAAAATAATAGTTTTTAAAATTATTAAAAGCTATTTAAAAATAATAATTTATATAATAAAATTATTTAAATTATATTATAATATATATAAATTACTAAATAGTGCTTAAAAAGTAAGTAATACTTAAAAAAAATAAGCTTTATAATAAAATTATAAGTTTTAAAGTAATAAAATATCTAAAATATAAAAGAAAGCTTAATTAATATAAATAATAATAATATAAAATTTGTTAATAAAAGTTGTAAAGTAAGAGAAATTAATACTTATTATTTAAAAAAGTGTAAATAATAAATATAAATATTATTATAGTATTATTTTACTTATAAAAAAATAATTAGCTATATATATATATATTTAAAGTAATTATATTAAAGTATATAGTTAAAAAAAGTAAAAAATTAACTTTTTAAACTATTTAGCAATTTTATTACAACTTATTAGCCTGCTATATTAATTAATAACAGCTTATTATAATAGTAAGTAAATAAAATCTTTTTGCAAATACCAAAAAGTTGTTATAGCTTTTTAATATAGTATTTTTTAAATATCTATTTTTTAGTTTAATTTTAAATTATAAGCTATTATAAATTAATGAATTTTTAAAAATTAAATAAAAACCCAAACTTTTAGTTTAATGTATTAACATCTTTTATTTCTTGAAAGTCTAATAATAATGCTATTATACAGTATCCCTAAATACTAATTTTATGAAAAATTCATTAAGCTTAAGAAGCAGGCAAAACAAATGTTGTAGACTAATTTTCTACTAAAAAATTAAACTAAAATGAAAGAAATAAATTAAAGATTGGAGTAGAATATATTAGTCTTTTATAAAGTACTAAAATTGTTTATATAAAAATAGTTAAATCCTAATCATAATTAAACAAAATTTTAATTTTATTAAGAGATTTAACTTGAGCATGAGTGTAAACAGTTAGTTAGTTATTTGGTCATTAAAAGGATTAAATTGACATAGTTGGGATGAAATTCTTTGTACAAAATATGCCAAGGTGTATAGCTTTAAACCAGAAACGACTTATTTAGCTACTTGATATTTTAAACTAGTTGCAAAATAGCATAATATCGTTAATCAAAATCTAGTAAAGATTTCATCGAGGCATACGTATAGAACGATATTGCTACCATAGGAGTAACTTTGATATAACCAATTGAAAGTCCTACAAAGAAACCTCTCCACCCTTTGGTTTTATAAACAGCTTTAGCAGTAGCTATTAGACCTCTCCGTTTACCAAGGTCATTGATTGCATCCAATTCTGCAGAGATACCTTGTCTACCAGCTACTTGCATCTTACGTCGTACAACTTCAAGAGGATAGGAAACAGTTTGACCAAAAGCACCAGCCAAACCACCACAAGTAAGCTCAGCCCAGGCTTTGAGCTTCTTTTTCGGACCCTTCGATGTGGAAACCTCTACAACGGCAGTATGAGCTAAATTTTTATGAAACCAATCCGTTAAAAAGGAATGACACCAAAATCCAGCACCGGCATAAGGTACACTACCAGCAAGAGTAGCAACAAATCCACGATAAAAGTTAGTTAATCCAGATAGTTTTCCTAGAATTGGTATCAATTTGGGAGTAGCAGGTGGCTCAGTGTATATTGCTCTAGCAATTTGACCAAGTTTCTTAGGATCTTCTATTTCGTATGCCATTCTAGTTCTTAGTGTATCAAAAGGATATGTAAAAAAAACCGAAGTAATGCCTAAAGTAAAATAAATATTAGATTAAAACATGCATGTATATATATTACCAGCTAGAGATCCAGATACAAAATGTGCTGTGCCTCGATCTAAAATTTTTGGTTTATCTAAAACCTAAGTGTATGTTAGTTTGAGTGGATGAAATATATATGCTATATTAGACGCTTACCGATTTGAATTGCTCAAAAGACATAAATCTAATTGCTGCGTATGGGTATACTCTTAATATTGTTGCAGCATGACCTTGAAATAAACCTCTAACTCCATGTAGATCATACATTTGCCTCATAACGCTAAATATTCCTCTAAATGAACCTACAATTATCAAATATAAACAAAAAATAAAAGATAAAATTTACCAGAATATTGCTGCACTTTAGGATTACTAACTTGAAATAATATTTTAACTCTATCCAAAGGTGCAACTGCCGTTTTTGCTAAAGTATATTTTAATAAATTGTAATATTAAGATATTTACCAGCACAACCAGCGATACCGCCAGCTATAAAAGTTTTCGCTATGTAGTTAAAAGATCTTTTATCATTACTTTTTGCATTGCTCATCGGTAAATCGTTGGTAAGTTTATGCTCTGTGTTATCTATACTGGGAGCTGAGATTATCGCTTTATTCGCCATCTGTCTTCTAAAGTTTAAACAAAGATTTTATGTTGGTAAATCAATTCTCAGTTTTTGTAAAGTCACGCATCTATTTAGTAAACAACCATATTTTACTCCTTCCAAATAAAGTAATACGTCATTTATTGGCTATGTCGCAAATATGAAAATTAGTCAAAAAAATTGAAAAAATTTATGTCAAAATGAAATTGCCATCATAAAATATAAAATCGAAAAAAACTGGGTGTGATTTTGTAAACTATTTAAAACATAGAAATAGATTAGATCTCTTTGCTAATAATGTTAAGTTGTTATAGTACCCAACTTAGAGGTTTAGCTTAAACCAAAACTCATATATTGTGAAATTAACATTAACTATAATTACTATAGTAAATATAGCTAAAACTAAACCTGTATATTACCAATATAAAGAAATATACTATATTATTAAAAATTGCTTCAATAAGATAAAAAAAACTGTAAATGTAAAAAAAAAAATTAAAGTTGAAGTCAAATAGAATACTAATATATTAATTACCCTTACTATTAACTTTTATATAAATTAAATAAAAAATTTTAAAATAATAGTTAAAATAAAATAAAATAAACTTAATTAAAAGATATAAAGTTTTTAAAATAAATTTAAAAGTAGATAAAATATATACAATTATAATAATATTAGTAGTTTATATTATACTGAGTATTTAACTAAGAATTTTAAATTTAATAACTTTTTAAAATAACTAATAAAAATTAGGTAAAATATAATATATAATAAGCTAAATAATAAAGAAAAGTTTAATTTAGAAAAACTAAGTATTTTTAATAGTTTATTTAATTGTAACATTTGGTTTTTAGTATAACACTAGTAGTAATTTTTATATTATACAGTATAAAATACTATAATATAAAGGTGGTAGCAAATATAAGCATTTAAATAAAGAAGTTAGTAGATAGTAATAAAGTGAAACTAACTTTATTATCAATTATAGTAACAAAAAATGTAAATGCCCAGTAAATAATGTAAATAAGCAAGATTGGCAGAGATTTTGCAGTAAAATTAACATATGTTTGCAAGTAGTTTAGGTTATAAATAGTAACAGTTACAAGAATTATAAACTATTTAATAGTAAAAAGACAACTAAATCCAATATATAGAATTTGTAAGAGGAAATAAGGACATCTATAATTTTAAATAGTCTCTACATTTTCAACAAAATAAAAAATAAAAATAAAACAAAAATAAAAAATTTAAAAAAAAATTATTATAGTATAGTAAAGTTAGCTTTATAAGTAATTTAGTATATTTAAAGTAATTATATAAAAATTTGAGTTATTGATTATTATAATTTGTTATATATTAATAAGGTAAAGTTTTTTATTAATTAGTGCTAGCAGCTATACTAGACTTATTTTTAGATACTAAATTTGTAAAATTTTTGAGTAAAAATAATAAAATAAAGAATATTTTTATTCAAAATTTTAATTAAATTATTAAAAGTTGTTATATAAAGTTGTTAAAATAAATTTATGTAATTTTGTTATTTAAAATAGAAGAAAAAATAATAAAAATCAAATAAGCTTAAAAAAAAAGGTAAAAAATAATAAAAATAATCATTAAGTTAGCAATTTATAAAGTTGTTAAGTGATAGAACATTATATTAATATTATAAAAATTTAAAAAAGTTAAAAATTAAAAGTTTTAATTAAATATAATGTTATAAATAATAATATATTAGTAGTAAATTTTTTAATAAATAATTTAATAGTTTTTATAGTAGTAATAGTTATAGTATAGTTAAAAAATAGTTAATTTATATAGTTTAATTGTAGTTACTAAAATAGCATTATAAATATTATTCTTATTTTTATAGTAATTTTTTGTATATTATTTATTTAAACTCTATTAGCTTATACTAAACTTATTGTATAAATAAAGCTAATTAAAATTGATTTAAATAAAAAAAGTAAAATAAATATTTAAATATATATATTTACTTTTTTTGAGTATTTTAAAACATATTTTAATTTATTATTAATAAAAAATAAATGAAATATTAAAAACAAATAGATAAAATTATAAAATTAAGTTAGTAATTACTAATTTACTAAATAATATATAATATAATTATAGCTTTTTAATATTATAAAATTTATTAAATATTATATTTATTAAAAATATTATAATAAAAATACTTTATATATTTTAACTAAAATATTAACTAATGAATTTTATAGTTAATTTTAATACTTATTACTTTTAATTATTTAGAAAATATTTATATTAATACTAAAATATATTAAATATTATTAAAACTTTTAATTATAAATTAAATAATTTATATATACTATATATAAACTTTTATTATAATAACTAATAAAATATTATATATTATTTTTTTTATAAAAAAATATAAAATTTACTATAAAGTTAAAAGTACTACATTTTATAAAATATTTTTATTTTAGTTATAGTATATAAAAACTAGTACAAAAACATATTATATTTAATCTTTTTAAATATTTATTAATAACATGATTTTTTATAAAAAATAGTTTTAATAAAGCTATTTATATAAGAAAAAAAATCTATTTTAGTATATTTTTATACTATTTTCTAATATAATTAACTTTATTAATAAATTTTTAGGCTTTATTATATTTTTTAAATTTAACTTTTTTATAAAACTTATATTTTTTAAACTTAAAATATAATATTATAAATTTTATTTTAAAATTTAATAGTTATTAAGTGATAAAAAATATATAATTTATTAATACTAATTTAGCTTACTTTATTATATAGTTAAAAATTTAATATTTAAAATAATAAAAGTTAAAAAAAATATAAGCTAAATATTTTAGCTATTAATAATAATTATAATAGTAAATAAGTTTATTAATAAATTAAATATTATTATAAATTATTAAAATAAAGTTTTAGTTTAATTTGAAATATTTTAAGCAAAAAATAAAAATAAATAAAAATAAGTTATTTTATAAATATATATATAAATATATAAAAATAATTTTAAACTTAAAATTAACTTTAATAAAAATTAAATATATATATATATTTTCAAATAGTATATTTTAAAAAGTTTGATAAGAATTTTAAAAACTTTAAAATAAAAAAAATAAAAAGTATTAATATTAATAATATTATAAAACTACTAAAAAAATTAAAATATATAATAAATAAAAAGTTAGTTTTTAAAATATAATAATTAAATTAATTTAAAAAGATATTTAATTAATATTTTTATAATTTTAAAGTATTTAGTTAATATTTATAAAAAAAATTAAAAGTTATAAATTTTATAAAATTATAAAACTGCTAATTTAGCTAAAAATATTTAAAAATTTATAATATAAAGTAAAGCAAATAAGAAAAAAAAGTTAAATTTAGCAAAATTAAGTAATTTTATTTTTTAAAGTTTTTATTAAAAAAAATAATTATATAATTTAGTTAGTAAAATAAAATGTAAAAAATTACTAAAATATATATAATATAATATAAATATTAGTTAAACTTATATATAAATTTAATTTATAGTAGCTTTTTATAAGATAATATATAAATAATTAATATTAAAAGTATTAAAAGTAAAACTATAAAAATAGTAGTAATTTTAAAGAATTTATTTTTTTATTTTTAATTATTATCAAATTAATTAAATTAGTAAAAAATATATTATACTTTAAATATTTTTTTAAAATAATAAATTAAAAGAAAAAAGCTTAAAATTTATTTTTTATTAAATTTAATAAAATAAAATTTTACTAATATTAAGTAAGTTAAAATTAAAAATTTTATATAAAGTTTAAAATTATTTTAATTAAATTTAAATTTAGCTATTATATTTACATTTACTTATTCTTTTAAAACTTAAATTAATTTTATACTAACATTATTAAAGTTAGTTAAAAACTGTTAATTATAAATTTACTTTATAAAAATTAACACTTTATAATAAAAAGTTATAAAAATTTAAGAAAAATATTTAAAAAAGCAATTGTTAAATAAAACTTATAGTTTATAATTTTAAAATAATCAATAAAGTTTTGCTATTTTAACTTTATTTAAATATAAATTTATATTTAATATATATACTTATTATAATTTTTTTACTAAAAAATTATTTAAAAACATAATGTAAAAATAAAAGTATAAATTTTTAACTTAATAATTAATAATTATTAGCAAATATAGTAAAAATTAGCTATTTAAATAGTAAAATAATTTAGAAAAAAAGTAGTATAAACAAGTAAAGTAGTAATATATCTTTAAAAATTTAAAATATAAGCTGATATATTAATAAAACTGTAAATAAGTAATTATTTTATTAGTATAATAAAATTATAAAACATAAAATGTTGAAATTAATAATATAAATAGCAGCAGAAAATATATATTTAACATACAGTATAACACTGTATTAATATGTATAACCACTATATTTTTTTGTTATTTAGTATTTTTATATTAAAATTAAGAAAATTAAAAATATATAACTAATTTACTAATAAAGAAATCTAATTTTTTATTGGAAATTCTTATAATTTCTATGTTAAATTAATTTGCCAATCAAAGTCAATTTAATAAAATGGGATAGAATGTCACACTTATTGCCCCTGTATAAAATTTGAATTTAATAAATCAGTTTTAAGCTAATGTATATATTAGTAATTTTATTTAATAGTAATATATAAAAGTGATAATTTAATCTGATTTGTGTTTAAGTTTACATTCTTTAAAGTTAATAAAAGAATTTCTTAAACTATACTTGTAGTTTAACTGATTTAAATACTTAATATTTTTGGGATAATGAATTAAAGGTACACTTTAAAATATTGAAATAACATAAAAATTTGAACTTTTAGGTAAATTGTGCTTACCAATTATATTAGTAATGCAGTTAACCTTTTGATAAAATTCCAGAACTGAATTTTATCGATATCAAAATCGGTAGTTGAGCATAATTGAATGTTCAAATATATTTCTGAAATCTGGAGTGATGCTTGGACGTAAGGATTTTGGGTATCATGTGTTTTGATAAAGTGGGAGCCAAGTAAAGCGAGCTCACATATTATCAGTTTTGTAAATGGGGAACGAGCTAGAAGTTCACTGAATAGGAAGTAATTTACTTTTAGAAGGATAAATTTAAGGAGGCTGAAGTCGGTAATAAACAATAAAAATTGTTGTATTAAAGCGGATGTTTTGACGGGGAATTGGTTCGATATAGACCAGTCATTGATCCTGGTTAAAAGGTATCGAATAGCTTGTGTATGTAGGGTCGTGTCGTTAGATATTTGTATAAAGTTAAAATGCACAAAGTATTGATCAAGCTTAGTTGCTAGTGAAAAGATGTCTGTAGTTTGTAGTTCGGTTGGATGGATGTAGTTTGCTTTGGTATTTAAGTTATTTGGATCGTAACATTGTTGAATTAGTTCCGCTGGTAAAGTGTTTAATGTTGTTGTAGTTAACGAATTATCGGTAGTACAGTTAACAACATTTATTTCATCCTTAGCAATGTTAGTAATATTAATTTGTTTCAAAGCACATTCTAAACTTTCCAAGGTTGTATCCGCATCTTTAGTTGAAGGTACAGTGGCGTTTCCTTCCGATCCCACTTCGTTTGAAAATTGAAGTTTATCAATTTCCATCGAGATAGATGTACTAGAATTGGAAGGTATATCGTTGGTAAAAGTTAAAAATTGGCTATTATTTACGGATGTATATTTTTCTTCAACGCTACGCTTATTCGAATATCTTAAAGTTGCTGTCGAACTGAGTAGATTCTCTTTTATGCTACCAGTTTCCAGAGAAAATTTGCACGTTATAAACTTATCTTCAGGTTCCATTAAGGTATTTGCTAGCTTCGTCAAATCTTTGCTAACTTTAGGACCTCTTTTCTTCGGTATAATGTCGAATGTACAGGGGGAAGATTTTGCTAAACAGCATGCGCACCGGTTCCCTACCTTTTCACATCGAATCCGGTACTTCTTACATGCATCGCAAGCGCGAGTCACCCTACTTTTAATTTCATCCATTAATTTAAACTATATTCACCTTAAATTTTTGCGATAATTCATTTTATATAGTTTTAAAAAGTGGAGTTAAAATCAGAGAAGGTACGCTTATATACAAATTTATACACCAGTATACTTTAATAAGGTATTCCCTAACTCGGGTGTTTCATTGTATATTAGCTAGAAGAGTTGATCTTAGAGGTATATACCAGATTCACCGTATTAGAAGCTCGATTTAGGACTTTCAATTGATGTGTTTTTGGTATAAGTTCCCTTCACAATTAGAATGGTAAATGCCTACTAGCTTAGCAAACTTCAGGCTACGACACAAGTACTTTTTAAAATTTAGAAAGCTAAGCTCCTATTAGTTGGGTATGGCAAAAAATAAGATACTTTAGGCGCTTTATAACCTTAAAAGTAAGTATAACTTTAAATTCTTGTAAATTTTAGTTTAATGAACAGGAGTTGATTTTATAAGCTATCAGCATCAAGAACATTTCAACAACACAATTATAGTACACTCAATATAAATAAACGTTGTAAATAATAAGTTGATTTCACAAGTTGTAACGCATATTAATTTAGCTTAGTTAACTCTAACAAATATATTTATACCTTTATATTACATTTACGTATCTAGCTGCTATACAGATAAACTATACATCAGTTTACAGTAGCAGTTTCGTGTTCCTAGTTTTAGCTATATATTTACTTATTTAGAAAGATGTTAGCAATACTAGTTTACAAATTTCCAGCACCACCCTTAAAGATACAATATAGTACATTTCTATCTACATTTTATATAGAATATGAACTAGTTGTTCATCGAGATAACTATGCTATGTATTTCTAGAATTTACGAAATCCAATTTTAGATTTACTTTTATATACCACTAAAAACGGTAAAAGTTATGTATTTAGTGAGCGCTATAAGCCAACAAAACGTAAAATGTATTCTTAACAAGTTTATGATAGTTAAGAAAAAGTGGTGCTTAGTTGCTAGATGTTCAAATAGGGAGGATAGATGGAAGTAAACGTACTTTAGTATGTATAGCTTGGATTAGATGTACAATACACTATCAATTATTAGCAATTTAATGCTTTACAGGTTCGAATACAAATTACAACCGATATATTTATTTACTTACAATACATTTTTACTAGGTCTAGCCAATATGTTGTTTATTTGCCTTTTTACTTTAGACATGAGCAAGTAAAACCAAATGGGTATTTTTTTATTGTTGGTAAATCAGTTTTTATTCCAACTAACGGAGAAACGTTAGTAACCAGATACAGCGTATTATGTTCAAAACGGGCATCATAGCTTTATACAAGTAATGGTACCAAAACAGAAACAAACCTTATAAAAGGTTAAAGACGGATGTAGCTCAAGGTTATACTTAAAAATAACAAGTAAATTAATTTCATAGCAAATTCTCCAAGGAGGAATTACGGATTCAATAATAGGGGAACATTCTTTTTGCATTTTCATTTAATAGCTCATTTGCCAAATTCAAGATCAGTGTTAAGCTTTGTGGTAGTTTTTATAAAGCGGCTTAGGTTTAAATTAGGATCTGAATATAGCGGATTAATAAATATATATGTATTTATCAACAATATACTGTTAAACTGAATGAGATACTTAATTGAAGGTATCTGGAAGTAAGCTTACGTAGTAGTTGCTATTAAACACTAAGCACGAGTAGCTATTTACTATCCTATAAAATTTTAATAGTACAAGTTGGAATTGCAGCTGATAAAAAATCGGTACTTTCGGACAAAGTAAGCTTAACAAGGATCGAAATATATTTAATTATAAAAGGCAACGTCATATCTTAAAATCGATTAAGGTTTAACCTGGTAAAAATAAACTAAAGTTTTCGGAAGGAAATTAAAAAAGGAAATAAATAGTCGTACGATTCGGATCTTAAAAAGACTCAATTATGAAACTATGTAAACATAAAGGAATAAGTTACTAATTTAATATTACTTTTTAGAACGGAAAATTTGAAAGTGGTATGAAATTGGTACTAAATTAATCAGTGTTTTTAACTAAATTAACTTTCATAATAATTTTTATTCGTAACTCCACTATATCGTGGTGAAAACCGCTATATAAATTCGTAAAAAATATAAAAAGAGTATGTTTTTAATTGAAAAAATCATCTTTCTGGATCTAATATTGTCCGTTTAATTACTTTCTAGATTTAGCTATTGAGTTAAAGTTACAAAAAAACCCAACTGAAGTGTTATGAGAAATATATTAAAAGAATTTAAATTAAACCGATTGAAATTATAGCAGCCATTAAAAAGTCAAATAAGCTAGAAAAAATAAAAGAAATGTTATCTATAAAACGATTAACTATAAAAATAAAACACTAAAAACATTTTAAATAATTAAAAGTAGAAGGTAGTTAATTTGTATAAAAAATTTGAAATTATAATATTAACTTTAAATACTGATATAAAGGGGTGTAAAAAGTATAAATTAAAAATATTTTCTTAAGTATCTGATGACAGAAATCATATTACTAAGTTAAATAAGGGACATTTAAGTACTGTAAAGTTTAAAACTCTAGCTAAAACCTGCCATAAGATCAATCATTTATAAAAACTAAAGAACTATATATCTACTTCTCAATTAGGGGACTAAGGCACAGCATATTATAAAATAATAGCTTAAAGAATGTAATAGAAACTTATATAATAGCTAATATGTTAACTGTAATTAAAATTAGCTATTAAAGTAGTTGGGTAAACTTTATAGGTTATATAAAAAAGGTAGCTATCTGAAATTAAATAGAGAATTATATATTTGTTATTACAATAGCTAAAAGTATTACTTATATTTTTAAATAGCATTAATAAAAAATCATAGAAAAAAAGAATAGAAAAACTTTAAAAAAATAGTATAGTTTAAAGTTATATTAAAAAAGTAGTAGTTATTAAAAAAAAGATTATAATTATATTGATTTTTAAAATTAAAGTTGTATAATAGCTTTTTTTAAAGTTTATTTAAAGATTTTTAATAGGTTTACTATATTTTTTCAAGTTATATACTTTTAAATTTATTACTAATATTATAAATATTAATATATATATTTAGCAAAAATTAAAAGTTTTTAATTTTAATTTTAATTAATATATATTTATTATATTTACTAATAAAAAAATTAATTAAAAATTTTAATATTTTTAGCTGTATTTTTAATTTTCCAAAGTATATTACTATAATAACATTATAAATATATGCCAATATTTTATTAAAATATTAATATAGTACTAATATACTTATTTACTAAAAAAAAAATATTAGCTTAAATTACTTTATTAGATAAAATAAGTTAAATATAAATAGATTTAATAATATTTAAAGTAATATTTTTACTTTATTTAAAAATGTATATTATTATATAGTATATAATTTTATAAAGTATAAAGTTATAATTGCATTTTTTTATTATAAAACTATAAATATTTATTTAAAAATAAAAATACTTATAAAATATACTAATTATATAACTAAAAATATATATAATATTTAATATATTAAAAATAAAATTTTTAGTATTTATAAAAAATAATCTTTTACTTTTTACTAATATAAAACCTATAATTTTATTTTTGATATAATAGAAAATCTTTTTTATTTTTAATTTTAGTTTAATTAAGAATAGTTAATTAAAATTATATTGTATTTTTTCTATATAGTAAAAAAAATACTAATAATTTAAAAAATTAAATTAAATATATTTAACTTTATATAGTAAAGCTATAAAAAAATAAAATAAAATAATTTTAAAAAACTTTTAAATAATTATAAAAACTATATAGCTATAAAATATATACTAAAAAATAGTAATAAAATATATATAATTTTTTTCAAAAGTTATTATATTAACTTATTTTATTTTTAAGCATTTTTATAATAAAATATTTTAAAATTTAAATAATATTATATATATACATTAAATATTAAAAAAAAATATTTTAATTATTAAAAATTTAATGCATATTTTAATATATTTAAATTTAAAAAAAAGCAGTATAAAAATATATAATTTGCTATTAAATAGTATATTTACATTTTAAAAGCTTTTAAATTATATATATTTAATTAACTAGAATTTAATTATATTTAATATATATATATATTTAAACCTTTTTAAATTAAAATAGGCTATATTTAAAAGTAGTCAATTTATTAATTATTATTAAAATTATTAAAATATTTAAATAATTATAAAATAGTATTTTCTTTATTAAATATACTAAATTAAAAAATATACAACTTTACTAAGCTTAAAAAACAAAATTATATTATATTTTAAGCCTACATTTAAAAAAATAGTATTTTTTAATATTATAAGCTAAATCTAAAAAAATAATTATTAAACTTTTAAAGTAAAATAATAATATAAATAATAATATTAAAATTTTTATAGCTATATTATAAAAATAAACATAAGATTAAAAAGTATAAAGTTTATAATATTTACTTTTATTATTAATAAAATTAAAATATTAAATTAGCATTATATTATATATAAAACTAAACTTAGTTTAAGCTATAAAATAAAAAATATTAATTTAACTATAGTAAAAAATGGTAGTTTGTTAATTTCAAGTTAAAATATAGTAAAAGGATTTTGGTTACAAA
>JAWQFY010000803.1:0-20295 GCA_037055185.1 Capillidium rhysosporum
GTGCATTGTCGAATGTTTATAGCCAGATTTATTTATTTATTTATTTATTTATTTATTTTAAGCTTTATTAATTTACTTTATACTTTTTTTATACTTACTTTATTAATAAAACTAATAAAATAAATCTTTAAATATTTATTTTTAGCTTATTTAAATATTTCAAAGCTTATTACCTTATTTTAATTTATTATTAATAAATTATAATAATAATAAATAAGTAAATTTTAAAATTAAGTTAGTAATTACTAATTTACTAAGTAATAAATAATATAAATATTTCTTTAATTTTAATAAAGCTTTTAAAACTTTCTTATTTAGTATTTTTTATTAATAGTTTAAGTTTTATATATTATTTATTTTTTATAATATTTAAATTTTCTTTTTTTTTAATTTTATAAATAAAATATAGCTATAAATTGAAAAATATTATTAAACCATATTATTTATTTAAAAATAAAAATATAATAACAATAAATAGCTTAAGTTTAATTTTTTAATATATATAAATTTTAGAATTAATAACTAAAAAATTATTATCAAATTTTTTTCTTATTTATTAATAATTTTATAAAATTATAATAAAAGCTATTAAAATTAAAATTAATTTATATAAAGTTTAACAATAAAAATAAGCTTAAAAATAAAATAATAATAGTTTTATAAATTATAAAATTAATAATAAAGTAAAATAAATTACATTTATAATTTTTTAATCAAAAATTAAAGTTATAATATTTATAAGTTAAATTTTAAATTTATATTAAAAATATAAATACTAATTAGCTTAAAAGTATTTAACTACTTAATTAAAAATATTTTAATAAAAAGCTAAATACTAAAGCTAAAAAATAAATTTAAGTTAAAAACCAAGCTATTATATATTTAACTAATTAGTAAAAATATAATTTACTTAAATATATAAAGCTTAAATATTATAAAAATAGTTAAAAGCAAATAATTATATTTAATATAATATATATATACTTATAGCTTACTTAAAAAATACTATATTTCTAATTTAACTAGCTATTATAAATTATATATATTAATTAATACTTTTTTATTAAGCTTAAAATATATAATAGCAATAATATATACTGCTTAATAAAAGTATTAATATATAATTTATATATTTAAAATAAATATAATAAGTTTATTAAGCTAAGTTTAATATAAATTAATTACTTTATAAATATTTTATAATATTTAAAGTAGTAGCTAAATATATATAACTTTATTTTATATATATATAAATTTTCTAATATTAAATAAATACTATATTTAATTAAATTATTTTGAAAAATTGCAAGCTTATATAAGTATATTTAAAAATTACTATACTTAATATATTAAGTAAAATAACTTTAAAACTATTTATTAAATAACTTTAAAACTATTTATTAAATATTTTAAACTAAATAAATTTTATACTTTTTAGTATTTTTATTACTTAATTTAATTTTAAACTATTTAATAAATAAAAATTTAATAAAAAGTAGTAATAATGAAAGTCTAATATAAAAAATTTAAAATAATTAGGTAAAAAAGAATATATTTTTAAATATTTTGTAGTATTAAAAATATTATATTTAATATAAAAAGATAATATTAGTAATTTAAACTTTAATACTATTAAAAAATATATTAAGTTAAATATTACTAAAATATATTAAAAGAAATAGTTATATAAATAATATTAAAAATAAACCTATTAATTATTTTACTTATTTTTAATAAGCTAGCAGAATTTGTATAAATATTTTATTAAAAAATCTAAAAATAAATTTTAAAACAGTTACTTTTTTTATTTTAAGTATAATTTATATAATTATACTCTTTTATTTAATATTTATATAAAAATACTTTAATTAATTAAATATAAAAATATAAATTAATTAGCTTTTAAAAACTAGATAAAAAAGTACTTATTACTTTATCTTTATATTAGTAAAAGTTTTTAAAATTATAGAATTGAAATATTAAAAGTTAAAAATATACTTTTTATAAATTAAAGTATAAGTATAATATATATATACTATAAATAAATATATTATAGTATTATATATATAACTTTTTTAGTTCAATTTAAATTAGCTAGCTTTTACTATTTTAATTATTATTTAAAATAGTCTCTTTATTAAAAAATAGTTAATTAGTTAAACTGAATAAAAATTTTAAAATAAAAGAAAGAGTGAGCAGTAAGTATTGAATCTAATTTTAATTTAGATATTCAATTTTACATTATACAAACTGAATCTAAATATATATACTTTTTAACCTAAACCTATATTAAAAATAGAATATCTTAGTTATTTAAGGTAAATTCTAAATCTTAAAAAGCTTATAAATACCTTTATATACTTTGAAGAAATTAATAGCTTGCTTTAAATTTTGACAGATCTCTAGCTTAGATCTAAGATAAGGAAACTATCTAAGTCTTAGCTTTCAAATCACCAGGTCTTCTATGAATTGAAGGTATTATTGTATCTAAATTTTATATTCAAGAAAAATCAGATTTAGTTTCTCTATAAAACATAACCAAATAAATTAGGTTTAAACATCTTATAATTATTGATACTTGTATAAGTGTTTACAATTTACAATTAGGTTAAGTTTTAAAAAATATAATTTATTTTTTTCCACCACGTTCCTTGATACCAAGCTGAATGTTTGCATTAGGTCCAAAATTATAGTAAGCTAAAGTGGATTCATTCTTTGTAATCTGGGGTGGGGCATTTCCAAGCTGGTACGATAACTTTTGCTTCGCACTTGGAATACCCAACGTAGCATGGAGTTGCTCTTTAAGTTGCTTAATTGTACTGGTCGAACTTAGGTTGGTCAATTCCAGCTTTTGTCCTTGGAGTTTCCATTCCGGTTTACTTGGCTCGTTGGCGACAGATATAACTATTGAAATAGGTCCCTAAACAAAACAAGTTAGATGTTTTTTAATTCCATTTTGGATAATTTTTACTTGATTCATGCTTGTCCATTGTTGTTCGGAAACTAGACTTGTATTTCCTTCATGTTTAAACTTCTTGGCATCGCCCTCGTTACTTGTAAATGGAGGTTCACGAGGAGGTGCTATAGTAATAAAAACACGTGTTCGTTAGATAGATACAACTAAGCTATTAAAATACATACCTATATTATTAGAAGGCGGTGGTGGTGGCACAAATCCAAACGCAGGTGGTGCAGGAGGTTTGGGTAAAGCGCTTGAGCTAGGCAATGGGGGTGGGGGTGGGTTGAATGGTAATTGTGCAGGTGGTGGTGGCTAAATCATTTTAATTAAAATATTCATACTAAAGCTACCTGTGGAACAGGAGGTGCTGCGGGTAGAGGGACAACATTGGAACTGTTTGGAGAAAGTTAGATGGATATTTTCATTAAATAGCTGGCTTACCCTGGTTGCCCTTCGACTTTTCGTTGGATAGCTGCCAACTGCTCCTCAATAGGATGGTTAGCTTTGGCTACAGGAGTAGTGTAAGTAGGTGTAATTTCAGTCGCGATATTAGAATTAGGTAAGGGAGGCTGGTGACTAGGCAGAGCACCAACTCTATCGTAAATAACCCCTTTATCCTTTTCAGGTTGTCTATTTTTTTCATCTTCGTTACCCTAAAAGATGATCAGATGCTATTATATAAAAAATGTTACGTTTTTACTAAAAATGTATTCACTGCTTTCAACACCAAACAAATCAGAACGGTGACTGGAGAACTGTGTTAAATTTTTTCTAACGTCGATATTCTCTTTGAGTAGGTTGGAAGTTTTGTTCTTATTTTCGTATATAGCCTTTTGTTCTTTCGATTTAGGGTCTAAAGAGCAAACTCTAATATGCTCAGCAATTTCCGATGATGCATATTTTCTACTACATACAGGACAGATCTCCATTTTAGTTTCTTCTCTGGCGCCAACTAGAAAGGTAAGAATATTTTCAATATAAAATCTTACGTTTTGGAACATAGTCACGACGAATTTTCACAGATGATACGGATGGGGGTGCTGTAGGTAAAGGCCCAACAGGATGCTTGACAGGTGGGTCGATCTAATAATGATATTAGCATTCAAATTTAAGATAAAGTACCATCGGAGGTGGTGGTGGTGGGATTGGAAGAACTGGCATTAAATTCTGAGTTGGGGGTCTTGGCTCAGGCGGAGGGGGTATAGGTTCCAGCGGTAGTTCATCTATAGGTCTCCCCAGAGCGACTGCTCTTTTCTCAGCAAATGACATAGTAACGAGATCTTCTTTTTTAGTCGGGCCAGGAAGATCTAACTTTTGATCAGTTTCGGTAAACTCAAGTGTCTGAACAACAACGAAATCATGCCAATCAATAGCCGCGAAGGCCACTAAAGTTTTTAAGTTAGCATAAAATATTAGTGCATATTAAACAACTCACTTCTTTCTTTATCTTCTTGTTCTGCTGCTTCTTTACGAAGACTTTCTTCGTACAAAGTATAATCCACTCTTTTCATGACGTTTTTAAGTATCTACTGAAAATAAGAAAAATATATGGATAATTGTACCTGTTGCTTGTTTGTATTGGAAAGATTTTCCATTATCGACTTAGGAGGAAGAATAACCTTATAGTACTGGTCAACAAGTCTGTTATAATGTGGAAACAAAGAGTGTCCTGGTTTAAGGAAATCAAATTGGTAATTACGACCTTCCTTTTGAACTAGATCTGCTCTGAACTGTGGTCCATTTCTGGCCACAAATAGTGCGGTTAATTTAATAATGTCTCTATAGGAATATAAGCAAAATATATATTATAGTTATTACAAATCAAGCGCTGATACGGGAGGTAAATCACTCAAAAATTGGTAAGGTGGGGGTGGTAAAGGAACCTCCTTTTCAATTAGAGGAGGAGGTTGTACAGTCGAAGCTGAGTCATTCGTTAAATTAGAGGGTTGTTTCGAATCCGAATTTACTTTTTCATCTGTCTCCTCACCTTAATAAATATACTATTAAAATTACTAAATTATATAATATTACCTGGATTTATCTCTGCCCTAAGAAACTTTGATATCATAGATCGGTAGTATGGATGATATGCATCCCCTTGATTTAAGAAAGAAAACTGAATATCACCGCGTTTCATCTCGCGAATTTTATTTTCAAGAGATACCCCATTTTTAGCTACTTTTCCAGCAGTGAGATCCACTATGCCTAAGATTCATTTTATTAATAGATGAATGTAAATAAAAAAGAAAAAGCTAAAATAATTATTGGAATCATTGGATATTAATTTAATATTATTAAATTTAAAAGCAGGCACTATTAGATTACTTCTTATATCAGACGGAGGGTAGATAATACCCACTTCTTCTTGATTCATATTTCTATTAGCTTTAATGCTGAATAAATAATAAAGTTTAACTTTTTAAAAATATTCTTTTGCTTATTTACAGTGATTAAGCAATTTTACCAATCGGGTGATTGGAAAAAACCCGCATGAAAAAAAAACTAAAAACTAAAAAAATATTATGTATGTTCAAAAAATTTGAGGCTAATCTTAACTGCATCAATTTATTACAACTAAGTTTATTTCTACTTATGATTTTAAAAGTTAGCTTAAAATCTCAAAGTATTTTATGTTTAGTAAGTAAAATTAGCTGTAATACAAATTGAAAGCATATAAAATTTTTTGGTATGTTAGCTACAAACACTCTTATCAGCAAATTTTAAAATAATTTTAAAGCCAGCATATAATTTCAATTGCAACCCAACTTTAATAGTTTTATAGTTAAGTTTCTGACTCAAAACTTTGAATAATCTAACAATTATTTTATAAAAATAATAAGTTTTCTGAAAATTAGTATTTATTAGAAAAAAATAGCTATAGAATTTTGTTAAAAAAATTCCTTACAGTGAAAATGCTGTTTAGATTTATATTGTAAGATTTTTGAAAATTTAACAGCTTCTAAAGCTATTAATTTAATTTGATTAAATCTTTAAAATTTTATATTTAGATAGATTTTATATACTTATATTATAAAAAAGTACTTAAAAATTCAAATTAATTTTTTAATTAAAACTTTATTATAATATAAGTTTTTATTAAATTAAATTTAACTTTAAGTAAATATATCCTATTTGCTTATATTTTTTCTTGATAAAATTTTATATTTATATAATTTAGTACTATTATTATATTTAAAAAAATTAAATATTTAATTATATATTAGTACTAAAATTTTAGAAATTTTTTTGTTTTAAATTTATAAAGTATAATAAAGTAATATATTTTTTATTTAAACTAAATGAATTTATAATATAATTAAAGTAAAAATAGATATAGTAAAATATTTTTAGTTATAATATTAATAAATTTATAGTTCTATTTAAATAATAAACTATTTATAACTTTTTATAAGTTTTTTATACCTTTTTAATATATAGCTATAAAGTTATAAATAAAACATTTAAATAAAAAAGTTATAACAACTTTTTTTCTAAAATATAGCATTAATATAATTAAGAAAGTAAACTAAAATAAATAAAAAAAATTATATAAAAGAATTAAAAAAATATAATATTTAATATTAAAAAGTTATAATAAAGCTTTATAATATATATATATTAAATTTATTTATTATTTATAAAATTAAGTATATTATTTATTTAAGCTCTAATAGTTTATATTATATTTAATTTATAAATGTATTTTATAGTAAATTTAAGTAAAATAAAAAAAACTAAAATAAGTCTTTATTTTAAGCTTATTTAAATATCCAAAACTTTATTAATATAATTTTAATTTATTATTAATAATTAAAAGTCAATTATAAAAATAGTAAAAAAAAGTTTAATAATTATTATTTTATTAAATAATAAAATAATATATATATTATATATATATATTTATAATTAATCTAAATAAATTATAAAAATTTAATATACTAAAGCTTTACTTTAATTATATTTTATATAATAAAATATTTTTTTAACTATTTTATATATATATAAAGCTATTATTAAAGTATTTACTAAATAAGCTTTTAAATTTAATGTTTTTAATAATTTTTAAAACATTATATTTAATTAAAAATACTATAAAAAGTTTTATATATTTATTAAAAACTTTTTGCTTAGTTTTTTATAAAATAATTTTTATATTTTAAAAATATATAACATTATTTATATATTTGTATAGTATTTTTATATTAATAAAAAGTTATATTTTTTATAGTATTTTTCAAAACTTTTTAATTAAAAAATTTATTTGCTATTCTTATTTTTATAATGCTTTACAAATATTATTTTATATATTTTTTTGCAAAAATTCTAATTTGTATATTATAAAATAAAATAAAATAAAAATTTCTTTATTTAAAATTATAAACATTTGTAGCTATTAACTATAAATATTAGCTATTTATATATTTTTAGTTTATACTAATTTAGTAATTTTAAAGTTAACTTTTAAACTATACTTTAAAAATATAAATAATACTTAATATATTTAAAGTAAGGCTTTTAAAATCTAATAATTCTAATACTAATATTTTTATAATATAGTTATAAAAATTCAAATTTACTAAAACTAGTTTATTTTTAGTTTTTTTAAAAAGTTAATTTAAAACTATTAATTTATTTTAATATATAATTTTTCTATTATATAAAAAATTACTATTTTTATTATTATTATTATAATTAAAAAGTATATTAAAAATAACAATTTAAGCTTTTAATTTTTTATTTATATAATAAAAATTATTTATAAACTTAACTATAACTTAATTATAAATATTTAGAAAAATTAAAAAATATTAAAAAATATTATTTTTTATAAAATTATATTAAGTATACTTAATTTCTATATAGTAAAAATTTTCTATTAAAGCTATTTTAAAAAAAAATTAAAAGTTATAAAAATTATACTATTTTTAATATAATAGTTAAAGCTTATAGCTTTAATTTAAGTATTTATAAGCTTTATATATAAATAAATAAAAACTAAAAAGCTAATAAATCTCTTTTTAATATTATAATATTAAAACTTTTATTATTTAAATTTTTAAATACATTTTAATATACAAATAATTTTATTTTTAAAACTTTACCTATTAGCCTAAAACTAACTTATAATTTTTTTATAAGTTATATTATTATATCCTAATAAAATATTTCAGATATTATATATATATATAACTAAAAAAACAATTTTTTAAATATAATTAATCTGTTCTTTTAAATTTTATTTCTTTAATTTTTTAACAGGTTTATAAGATTTGACCTATATAATTTTGCAAATTATATAATTAATTTAACCCTATTTTAATTAGGTAAATAAAATGTAAAAGTTTAATTTTATAAGCAATTGTATTTTTATACCATTCAAATTAAGTAATAGTCTATAAACCCACTTATAAATTAAATTGTGAAGCACTTATATATGTTTTATTAACTTAGTAACTAAATAAAATGCTATTAAATTATATACTAAGATAATCAACTTTCAATGACTATATTTAATAATTTATAATTTTATTATTTGAAACCATCATAGATCTAATTATATAAGTATATCATTCATTCACCTATCTACTATAAAATTAAAACTACAATAAAAGTACATATACACAACATTGTAAACTTTGGTAAAGTTATAAAAAAAAGATAATCACCAACTAACTTATTTACTTATTCAAATCAAAAAGTTTAGATGTTGATAACTCTACTCAATTTCTGGACCTTATTTAAGAGCAGGTCACCCTGTTTGATAGTAGCTTGGTACATGGCAAGTTTAAGATCGGGTCTGCTAGTTTCAACAACTCCATTCACTTTATCAATTACACAGTGAAGTCTATTGGCGGCAATAAACTTAGACATATCCCTAAAAAATGTCAGTTAGAAACAAAAAGATTGTAAGCCAACCTATCGATGAAGTCTTGGGATACGCCGAACGAATTAGCTACTGATGCCAAAGTAACGGATCGATAGGATTCGAGGAGTTGGGTATAGGCTATGATCCGTAACTCCTTGACATAGTACTTAGTGTGGACGTGTAGGTAGGAGGAAGTTAGCAGATGTTCCGATTCGATAGCAGCTAAAATAGTAAAAAAGTTATAAATAAACAGCTAAAAAATCTAAGTATTTACCTAAAGCTTCGAAAAACGATTTGTAGTCACCTTGATAGAGAGAGGTGATGAAGGGCTCGAGGTGGGGAATCTCGTGTAACACTTCTAAGATTTCGGGAGAATCGATAACCTAGAAACAAAAAAATAAGAGCTAAGAAAGTGTAAATTAATTTGCAATTGTACTTTAGATTTCATATCTACTCTTTGAAGTGAGATGGAGGCAGAGAGTACGGTGTACATGACGAACTCCTTGTAACTTAATAATTCGGTGGAGGTGAAGGTAGCTACTGAATCCAGTAATAACTCACTGGCTCCCTTGAAATCTCTAATCGACATCAAGAAAATTCCTTCATAAACTTTAAGGCGGTTACGACGATCCCAATCTCCCCCCTGTTCCAGTAACCTAAAAACTACTAATAAATATTTTTGTTGTGGAAGTATAAAGTCACAGTTTAGCTTTCTCAATGTTGGTGTTGATAAGTTCCTGGTCGTAGAAGAAGAATCCAACTCTTAATACAGCAAAAATAATATCTAATTTTTGACCCAAAGTTATGGCCTTCTCTAAAGCGATAGCATAATTTTTTAAAGATTCTTCCTATATTTACCGAATAATAAAATTCTTTAAAAACAATTTTTAAATATCTTATTACTTTATCTCCAATTTTAGAATAGTAGTTAGCTCTATCAACTAACAAATTAAAAATTTCCGTTTCACCTTCTTCCTCCTTGGCTTTCTCAATACTATTATTGATCTCCTCAATATCTTTCAAATTCTTTTCAACCATAGTCTGATATAAAGATTCTTCGAAATTAAAGCTTTGTTCTTCACATAATAGCTTGTAGAACGGAGCCATATCTATTGTAAAAAAAATAAATTTAAATTTAACATAAATTTAGTTTACCATTTTGCTTTATCTGTTCAAACAAGTAATCTTTAGCTTCCTCTTTGATTTGGTCAGATACTTTGGCGTTTAAAAGATATCTACGGTTACGTAACTCTAAATTTGGCACTTTTGCACTAGCATTTTCTTTTTGGTTGGTAGTTTGTTGAGTAGACATATTATTTCTTCTAAAAAGCTGTTGATAAACCCTTTACAGCTTTTCTTGAGCTTATACTTTGAGCTTACGTATTCAAAGATTTCCAGCAATTAAAACCAATAAACATAATTCGATAATTGAAGCTTGAATCATTTTGAAAACTGTGAATTTGATTTACATTTTGAGCAAAGCATACAGATAAATGATGGATTAACTTTACCAGCTAAATAAATTTCAAAAAGTATATTAGTATTGATAGTATTCAATATAATAGCAACCTATTTGATATTCAACCGGTTACTGAAAATAAAACTTCGAGATTACAACATATTATGTTTAAATCTATTAACAAGCCTACTATTTAATCTTAACAATAGCAAATCCACTAATACAACTATTACTGTTACTAAAACAATACGATTTCAACAACCATTTTATTACTAACCTATAGTACTATCTAAAACTACTGCTAATAGTTATAATACTAACAGTACAGGTAAAGCATATTATTTTAAGCGTATTCAATAGTATCGGTATAAATAGAACAATTGCTATTGTAACTGTAATTTACGTAGTGTTAGCGACATTTTTTTAAAAATTTTGGTAATACTTGAATTATAAAATAGCAGTTATTTCAAATTCTTATTGAGTAAGCTTTTTATTGTGAGTGTTACATTGATTACTATGTATCCGGACTCAGTGTTGTTATCGACGTAGCTATATAGTTACTATTTAAATAAACTTTAGAATTTTAATATCATGTACTGATATGCTTTTTAAAATAATAGGAGGCTTGAAGGAGAAAGTTTGTTACTAATAGTTTGAAATTAATTTAATCAATCTTTAAACCTAGTAAACAACCAGATAAAGAAGTTTGATGAAAAAATCAACACTGCCAACAAAAAAAACCAAATAAATAAATTTGTTCAATTATACATATTTATCAGTAGCTTGGTAATATTATTTTTGAAGGATATAGTCAACAACGTAACTAACAAGATACATACCCGATTTATTATTTTATTATTTAGACCTATATAAATTTGAACAGGACAATTAGTTAAACAAGAATTACAAAGTTTAAAATTATTGAATAAGTAATTAGAAAGGAATTAAATAGTTACACCTACAGAAAATTTTATATAAATTAGGATTCATTGATAAATAATTGATTTATAAAATGTAGAATCAGTTACATATAGAATTACAATATATGGAAAATTACACAAACTGTTAGAGTACTATTTTGGTTTATACTGCTCCTCCGGATATTTATGGTAATTATATATAAATTTGGTTTAATGATAATATCAAGTATATATCGAATTAGGAATTTAAACTTGAGCAGATATAAAAGTTCTACTGTCCTCATGGTATTTAAATTTAACCTTACTAACTTTAACCTCCAACTTAAATATAAGCATAAATTTGAAGGATGACATCACTTACCATCTTCAAAATTCAACTATATAAATTCCCTTTTAGTGCTATCTAACTTATCATTAATTAGATTTTTAACATAAATAATTTTAATATATAGATTTATGTAACTTAATATTTTTTACAGTAAATAAATAAATTTGATAATATTCAGAGAAAATAATAGAAATGAAAGATAGTTTAAAATACAAAATAAATATATATTAGTTTATTATAAGAATACATGCCGAGATGGCCGAGTGGTCTAAGGCGTTGCACTTAAGATGCAATCTCTTCGGAGGCATGGGTTCGAAACCCATTCTCGGCATTATTTTTAGACTTTATAGTTTTTTTAAAAACTTTTAAGATTTTTACTTTTATTTAGATATGTTTTTTTTATTAAAATCGTATGCCGAGATGGCCGAGTGGTCTAAGGCGTTGCACTTAAGATGCAATCTCTTCGGAGGCATGGGTTCGAAACCCATTCTCGGCATTACTTTTTAAATAAAGAGTATAGTTTTTATTTAGAATTGTGCTAAATATTATTAATTAAAATATATGTATTTAATTATATTTATCATTATCAAATAAAAGTATAGCTAGTTATATATACTTATTTAAATAACTTTTAGTATAATGCACTAAGAGCTAAGTAGTTTATCTAACATCTTTATTAGTTTACCCTTATTAAAAAATTTATTACTTTTTACTAATATATTAAAAGTTTTTTTTTAAATATTAGAAAATATATTTATTATATAAAACTAGTATCTGCTTAAATTAAATTATAGCTATTTAACTTAATAAATACTAATTTATTCTTTTTAAAAACTAAAATTAACTTAAAATATATAGTTTAGAAAAAATATTTAAAATTTTTATTTGCTATTTAAGTATTATTAGTTATTGCTTTTTATAAAAAAGTATTAACTATTATTAATTTAGTAATTTAAAATATTAAAAAATAATATTTATATTAAGCTATACTTATTATTTTAAATAATACTTTTTTTTAGTAATTATATTAACTAATTTTAATAAAATAATAATTTATTTATTATTTTTATAAATAAGAGCTATTTTATTTTAAAATTAGCTTACTTACTTTTTTTAAAAGTAAAATAAGTTAAAACTATACTTTATTTATTAAATATTAATGTATAAATTTTTATTTAATTTTTTAGTTTAGTTTAATTTTACTATATATATTTTTTAGCTTATTATATAAAAGTATATATTAAAAAAAAGTATAAATATATTTTATAAAATAATAATAATATAAAAATACTTATATTAATTATAATAAAAGTAAAATTTATATATCATAATTAAATTTTAAATAGTATATTAAATTAATATATATAAAATAGCTATTACAAAACAAAAAATACTTAAGCTAATTTATTTAATACTTATTATCTTAAATATATTTAATATTATTTTTATTAAATATAAATATTAATTTATTTTTATTAGTATTTTGAAAAATCTCTTAATTAAATTATTATTAATTTAAATATTATTACTACTATAGTTAAATAACTAATAAATTAGCTAAATAAAATATTTTTTTTAATATTTAACTTTTAATTAAAAATTAAAATTATTATTTTTAAATAAAGTTTTTTTTAGCTTAAATAAAAAGCTTAAGTTTTTTTATAGCTTTTTTAATTATTAAAGATTAGTTTTATTTTCTAGTTAAAAATATATATATTTACTATTAAACTATTTATATTAATTTTACTTTTTTAATAGAAAATTTTAAAATTATCCACTTATTAATTTTACTTTTTTAATAGAAAATTTTAAAATTATCCACTTATTAATTTTTTAAGCAAAAGCTATACTTTATAATATACTCTAATTAAAATTTTTAGCTAAAATTATAGCTAGCTAAATAATAGACTTATATAACTTTTAAAAAAAGTAAATTTTTTATATACTTTTAGCTAAAAACTTTAATATTATAGTTTATAAAAAAATTAAATCTTAATTTTTACATCTTTTCATAAAGTATAATTTAGGCTATAATATTTTAAAAATAGCTTATTGCTAATATATATAGTTTAGTTTAAAGCTTAAAATTTATTTTTTTAGTAAATAGTATACTATATTACTTTTTTTATATTAGTTTAAAAATTTAATAAAATTTTTAACTAAAATATATTATAATAAAAATATGCATATTAATCTTCTAAAATTAATTTTTTATTTAAAACTTAAACTTTTTCAAAAATTGTATTAAAAGTACCTAAAATATTTAAATATATATTAATAATGATTATAAATATTTTTAAGTCAGTCTTAATGACTGGTGGTTTTAAATAATATGCTGAAAAATCAACACCAGCCTTTGTGACTACTATAGCCCTCCAGAAAAAATAATGAAATTTTCATACCACATCTACAAACTAACCTTCAAATTTACTAGTTAATCTAAATAACTTGAAACCATAAAAATTGCATTATATACACCTCCATATCTAATTCAAAAAATTTCCAGTTTTAAATTGAGACAACAGACGTCAAATTCTACCAATAATATACCTATTATAAGCTAAATATATGGAAATAGTTAGTTTATATTTATAAGAAATTAGCCATTATGCAATAGATCAAATGACATGAATTTACCATTCTAATCTGAAAACAACCGAGATAAATCAATCGAACTATAAAATTAATAATTAACCCCAGTAATCTACTTTTTATACAAAATACAAATAAAAGATTTAAACACTATGTCTACTAACGACCTGCCAAGAAAAGGCTCTTCAAGTACACTTAATGAGGCTGAAAATGGACGTAAGGATACGGTAGTTTTAGAAGAATCACGAGTTCGAAATTTATCTCAACGTATTCGACGACTATTGCCAACTTCATCTTCAAGAGCTACAGGTTTATACGAAACAGTTAAGGATGAGAATGAAACTGCATCTTATCAAAAACAAGGAGGTGCACTTGATGACAGTTTGGTAGATTTACCCGATTCAAATAAAACTTCTTTCACAATGAAATATAGTCCAAATTTAACTATTAATTCGCAGTCCAACTTAAGTAACTTTAACTTAAGCTCAGAGAATTTGAACGCTAAGATCAGTGAGGGAAGTACTGAGCTAAAATTAGAAGATTTGCACTGGTTGACTGACAGCGAGAATCAACCCAAATCAACGCGTGATTTGATAAATGGAACGAGTCTACCTGTACCTTTTGGTAACGATAAAAATGTAAGTAACAGTGACAGTGATAGCGATACCCAAAGCTCTTTTATACCCGTTACGGAAAAGAATTTAAAACCTTATAACCCATTAGCTGATTTACAGATGGATCCAGTACAGAAGAAACGTAATATTGATTTTCACGTAAACTTCCCAAGTTTACCTTTAGATGATATTCTGATTGAAGATTGGCATTGTGCTTTACAGAAAGATATCTTAGTTACCGGTAGGATGTACATAACCCAGGAGAGGATATGCTTCCATTCCAATTTGTTCGGTTGGGTCAACCACACTATAATCGACTTTAAAGATATAGTAAGCTTACAGAAACGGTCCACTGCATTTGTAATTCCCAATGCTATTCAGATAATCACATTGGATCAAAAGGTACTTTTTTGATATTTTATATTAGTTTTAATTTTTGCTGTCTTAGTACTTCTTTACTAGTTTCATGTCACGCGATTCCGCTTTCACCTTACTATATGAGCATTGGTTTAAGAAGTGTCCCAACCGTGCAACTGATCCCAATAAACCAATGGTAATTACCAGTGAATGTAAGGACGAGAAGTGTGAATTAGAATCAAGTAGTAATGGGATCACCTCTTTATGCAAATGTCTACAGTCAAGTACTAGTCACGAAGGTACTTTGAATTTGGATGCCACTTTCCCCACTTCGATCCAAACTTTATATAGCCTAATATACGGCGAGGATACTACCTTCATACTGAACCACCTCAAAGCTACTAACCTGGAGGTGGTGGTAGGAAATTGGAAAGAGGATAAATCAAGAGATGTAACCTACATCAAACCGTTGACCAACCCGCTAGGTCCTAAGCAGACTCACTGTAACTGCGTCGAAACTATAGTAAATGACGACTTTGAGAGCTATTGTACGGTAGAGGCTAGGATCCAAACTCCAGACGTACCTTCAGGGGACGCGTTCACCGTGGTTACTAAGACCTGTATTATGCGCTATAAGACCAACCAGTCCCGTTTGGTGATGACTACTACTCTGGAGTGGTCCAAGTCATCCTGGTTTAAGGGACCTATCGAAGCTGGATCTCGTGCTGGTGCTACACAGTCAGCTAAAGAACTCGATACCGATTTGCGCAAGTACTTAGATGAACATCCCGACCTTGTTACTAAACCTCAAGGCGGAGCTGACAATTTAGACGTGATCAGTATCAAACTCGATTTAGAATCTGGTCTTAATCAACCTACTAACCCTACTCAAGGTTCCATACGTTCCCAACTTACCTTCCGTAACTGTATGCTGGTGGTACTCAGCACTCTAGCTATACTCAACCTCATTAATTGGTGGTGGGTTCTTCACCTCCAGCGTCAGATTCATACTCACAAAGCTCAACTCGAAAAAAATTTAGAACAGGTTAAAGTTAATCCTCTAACTCTACCACAAAATCAACCTAAAGTTCTCAAACTTAAGAAGAATTTGGACACTCTATCTGACCAGCTCTTTCAAATCAAGAATAACCTCAACGCCTTGCATACTAAAGATAAAGAGAGTGTAGATATAAAAGAGCAATAATAATTGGGTAATTAGCTGGCTTCTACTTCTATTATTATTTGCACACACTCTCTACCTTTGCCTTTTAATTATGCTATGCTTTTCTCTTTCTTGTACTTAAAAGTACATAATTTATTTCTAAGTAAACACCTAATTTTCATTATCTATAATTGTTTTGATATTTAATAAGTTTATTTTTATGATTTGAAGTTAAAGTATTTTAAGTTTGATTTAACTACTTTTATTATAAAATATTTAATTATCAAATGCTTATAAATAAAATAAACTAATTGTTTAAATTATACATGATAAATTATTACCTAGTTTAAATTTATTATTTGTATTTATAATTAATTTTTTAAAATTGAAATTTATTTATTTAACTAAATTTTATGATATTTTAAATTTAATAAAAGCAAAACATTAAAATTACATCTTTTAAATAGTTATTTTAATAAAATAGATAACTAATTTAGCTGACTTTTTATAGCTATTTATAAGTTTTTTTAAATTAGTTTTACTAGTATAGATTCTAAAATATAAAGATTAAATATATTTAATATAATATTATAAAATATTAATATTTTCTTCTTTTGCTATATAAAAAATAATAAAATATAATTTTAATAGTTTTTTTTTAGTATTTTTAATTAGATTAAAATTTAGGCTATATATAAATTTCTATTATATATATAATAAATTTTTAAAAAATTTAAATAAAACTATAACTTTTTAGCTTTTAATTATAAAAATAATAGTATTAAAATTATTATATATATATACTAAAAGTTTTATCTTAAGTATATTAAATATTTTTTATACTATTAAAATATAGCTTTTATAACTATCTTTAAAACTACTAAATTAGTATATATTAAAATTTAGTATATAATTAATATTTTTAACTTATAGCTAAAAATATTTATAATTTTAATTAAGCTAATATATATAATTTTTAATTTTATATTTATATTATAAAAGTATTATACTTATTAAACTTATATTTATTTATATAGCTTTAATATATAAGTTTAAATAATACTATTTAGATATTTAGTATATTTTATAAGCTTTTTTTTTTAATTTTTAGCTTAAAAGCTTTATTTTTAAACTATATATTTTTTAAACTGCTTCAGTAATATTTTATAATACTATAGCTTTACTTTAATATTTTATAAAACCTAAAATTTATCTAATTTTATTTATATTTAAAAATCTTTCTAGCTTTATAAATTTATTATAAAGTAGTAAAAAAATAAAAACACAACTTTGCAGTTTTACTTAACTATATTAAATAAGCTATAATATTTTATTTTATAAAGCTATATACTTATTTTTTATATAGCAAAAAAGAAGGTAGCTTTAAATATTAAAAATATACTAAAAGTAAACTTATTTAGTATAACTAAATAAGTTAAGCTAATATTTTAGCTTTTTTAAAATTTAGAATAATATACTATAATTTTATAATTTATATTTGCAAAATAAAAAACATTTAGTAAAGTATACTAAATATTATATGTTTTTTAATATATTAAAAGCAAAAAAATATAAATATTGTTTTTATTTTTAACTAATTTTATTAGCTTAATTTTTATTATTTAATTTTTTAAAAGTAGCTAATTATTTATTTATAAGAATATTTAATTTACTAATATATATATATATATATTTATAATAGAGCTATAAAGCAGTATAAAAAAATAAGAAATATTAGTTATTTTTATTGTTATACTATTATTAAAAAAAGCTAAAAAATAAAAAAATAAAGAAGTTGCTAAAAAAACTAATAAAAAAAAGCTATATTAAAAAATAATTAAAAAAATAAGTTTTTAATTTATTAACTACTTTAAATAAAATAGCTATTTAAAATTACTATTTAATCTAAATTTTAATAGCTGTATAAAAATAATTTATTTAACTATATATATTAAATAATAAATTTAAGAATGCCTTTTTAAAGCTATTTTAGCACCTAACTCTATTTATTTAAATTTAAGAATTTATAAAATATATATATATTGTTACTACTTTTATAGTTAAAATAATATTAAATATTGGTTTACTAATTAATTATACAAATAGATATTCAATTATATTAATTTATATTTTATAATAAAAAATGTTTTTATATAAAACTAAGTTGCAAAAAAGAGTAGTTATAAGTTATCATTTTATATAAATTAAGTAGATATTAAAATTTATTAAATCAAATTTATAATTTAATTTACTAGCTTCCTACTATTATATAATACATTTTTATTACTTAAGTTAGTTAATTTTAATAGTTTCTAATCTAAATGTTTAAAAGCTAAGTTTTTAACAAAAAAAGTATTAATTTTTAATAAAACTTTATATAAGATTTACAATTAAATAATTATTAATGTAGCTATTTGTTAGTCAGATGTTTATTTATTAAACATAAATATAAAAAATCTATTATTTCCAGAGCACTCTATTAGCTGGAAGTCTGATTTTAACCAACAGTTTTTGAAAGCTCCCATAAAGCAATTTAGTATAAAATCATTCCCAGTTATTCTCAATTTTTCAAAATCTAAAAAATAATTCAACCTCAAAAGCCTATTACTCAGAAAACTTTCAAGTTCAAAAAAATTTAATTAAATCAAATCAAAAATAATAAGCTAATAATTTAGAAGAAGGTCACCTACAACTTCAGCAAACCTCTCAACCCTATCAGAATCCTGAGCAGCAGTTTCAACTGCTACCACCAATTTTTTGACTCCAATACTGATATCAACATCGCCGATCAAATTCTTAAGTTGGTTGAACGACTCATCAAGTTCGGAAGGATCCGAGAACAATTTGAGGTCGCTAACTACATGTTTGATTTCTGTTAAAGATTTAAGGTTAGGGACGTGGAGTTGGGCGTCGAAGGAGGCTAACATATCCATCTGGTCTAGGACCGAACGTTTGGTGGCAGTACATAAAACTAGGAGTTTGTTACCAGCCTTAAAAAACGAATATCAGTATTTAACTTTGTATTTAAATCGGTATAATAGTTACTTTGGTAGGAGCTTTACGTAATAGAACCATAAGGGTTTGTAGTACGGCGTTGGAGAATCTAGGTCCGATAGGTACCCAATCTAAAAAAGAATAAATATATTAGCTCAATTTATGATAATTTAAATGTACCTAGTAGGCGTTCCAAATTGTCCACAACGACGATAGACAGCGGGGATTTGTAGGAGTCGTTAAAGACTTTGGATATATAGGCAACTTTAGCCGACTCCGAGAATCCTACACAAGCTTCAGGGGAGATCAGCTTGACGAAGGGGAACTCAGAGGCCATAGCTATGGATGCAGCTAATGCTGATTTACCGGATCCAGTGGGACCTAGGGCAAAAATAAATAACTGATTGGAAGTGTTAGAATTACCATATAAAAGAACACTGAGCAATGGTGTTCTTTCTGATTTTCTAACCTGATCAACGAAGAGTGCTCCGTCGTTAAGTATACGCTAGGAACCGAAGGATTAGAACATATGATAACTTATGTTTAAAATTACCTCGATATGAGTGTTGAATTTGAATACACCGTTCCGAATCAATGTTAGGAACTGGTCGTCGTTAACGCCGAATGCAGGATGAACTTCGTCTAGAGCGGATAAGAAATCATCTCTACCAACTTTCATATTTTCGATATCAGCACCTACGCCAGCCAAAGTACCCACCTATATCATTTATTTAAAGCACGTCAAACTTATTTCTTTACCTTAGTATGACGATTGAATGCGAATGAGGATGCACTTTTAACGAGACCTACGAAAATAGTTAAAATTCCAGTTAAAAAAATAAATGCTACCTTGGATTTCAGCACCCGAAAAGTTCTTTGTTAAAGCAGCAAGTTCATTAACATCAACATCCTCGTTTAAAATATCGTTTTTACGCATTTTACTGGTGTGGATTTTAAGGATTTGCACACGGCCATGTTCGTCAGGTAAGTTAATTTCCATATGAACTTCAAGACGTCCGGGACGCAACAGTGCCTCGTCAATCA